>PVJX010021627.1:0-31660 GCA_004027295.1 Dolichotis patagonum | reverse complement strand
ATGTTTGATATTATTGTAATTGAAACTATGCTCAACTATAGTAGAGTAAGAGATATGGTGTTAGATACTGTTGATGTCCAGTTGACTTAATGTAAAGTATTGTGTTGCCTATGTTGTCCTCTTCTGATCTGCTCTGTACTGCCCCCTTTTGTTTTATTCTCTTTTAAATTAAGAACAGTTTGTGCTGTCATTTTTGATTGATTATTTTTGTGCCTAGATCTTATAATCTGAACAACTAAGTTTCTAAGATAAAAACATGCAATATATTAACTAGTGTTAACTTCCCATTTTTTTCTTTAAATTCTGTATCATTTCTATCCTTTTTTATCTGTTTCATTTTTTAAAATAAAAATGAAACCTTATCCTATTTAAAAAAAACAAAAAACAAAAAACAAAAAAAAGTGATAAGAACCATTAAGAAGAGACCAAAAAAAAAAAAAAAACCCACATAGGAATTAACAGAAAATATCTGAAGCTAAACAATACACTGATTGAATTGAAAAATTCAACAATAACCTTCAACAGGAAACTGGATTTAACAGAAGAATCAACAAGCTCAAAGATGTATCCCCACACAGAAAAGACAAAAAAGAATGTAAAATTGTCCAGGACTTATGAGATACCATTAATATTCTTGGAGTTCAAGAAGCAAAAGAGGAAAAGAAAGAAAGTTTATCCAAAGAAATAATGACTGAAAACTTCCCAAATCTAGGAAAGAAAATAAGCATTCACACTCATGAAGCCCAAAGAGCCCCCAAATAACTTAAAGCACAAGAGGTCTATACAAAGCATTATGCAATGAAATAGTCAAAATTCAAAAGCAAAGAGAGAATTTTGAAAGCACCAAAAGAAAAGGACTCATCAATATAGGCAAAGTCCTCTAGACTAACAGAGAATTGACCAGCATAAACCTGGTAGGTTACAAGAGAATAGGAAAAGATATTCAAAGCATTAAAAGAAAAAAAGTCAATCCAGAATATCACACTTGTCAAAACTGTCCTGTAAAAATAAAAGACTTTCCCAGGCAAAAATTTTAGAATTTGTCACAATCAGCTCTGCCTTATGAGTAATTTAAGGAGATACTTCAATTTGAAATAAAATGAAACTAATGTGTCACCAGTAAACGTAAATATGCAATTGTACCTCAGTTCACAAGTTTAATTCTTCCACAATTCTGGTCACAAACCAAACTGGACTAGAACTGAATCAAATTTCCCCACAAGGTCAGTATTGAACCTAACCCTGGAATTTGCTTCCAATCTCATCTAACTTGATTTTTGTGACCAGACTTTGTAGAAAGAATCAAGTTTGTGAACTAAGGTACTACTGTACGAGCCAATACAGAATAAGGTAATACTGAAATCATGAAGCATCACTATTTGTAATCCTAGGAACTATAAAACATACAGAAAACAACTAACAGTATTGCAAAAGTAAGTCCTTACTTATCCATAATTGTTTTTAAGCCAAATATATTATTTTAGACACTTTTCTTCTTGTTGGCACAAAATACCTGACATCAAAAGTTAAAGGAAGAAAGGTTTGTTTTGCAGACAATTTATTCCATAGTTAGCTGTCTCCAAGCTATTACATATTAAACTCATCAATAGAGTAACTGAATGGAAATAAAATCCAAGATGCAACTATATCGTATCAATAAAAGATTCACTTAAAGACATACATAGGCTGAAATTAAAGGCATAGGAAAATGATATTCCATGTAAACAATATCCAAAAGAGAGGAAGGGTAGCTACACTTAGACAAAATGGACATTAAGGAAAAAAGAAACACTGTTAAAAGAGTAAAAAAGGTAGTTACATAATGAAGAAATGGTAAAATTAATAGGAAGATATAATAATTATAAATACAAATGCATCCAACATTGCAACACATAAAAACATGGAGACTTTCAACATAACAAGGGAAATTAACAGCCATGCACTGACAGGAGGAGACTTCAATACCCCACCTAAAACAACGGGAAATCATCGAGACAGGAAATCAAGAGGAGACAGCAGATCTTAAGGATACCACACAACGCCGAGGACTAATAAACATACCCAGCAAAGTTGCAGGGTACAAAATCAGTATGAAAAAACTAGATACATTTTTAAACACTGATAAAGAGCTATCTGGAAAAAATGTAAAATTTATTTAAAATATTATCAAAAAGAATACAGCATGCAGGAATAATATTTCACCTCAGTGAAGGTGGTGAAAGTCTTGCACTCTGAAAACTCCTAAAATGAAGGAAAATGAAGCCCATGCACAAAAATGGAAAGACAGTTTAGGTTCCCGGATTAAGAGAATCAACATCATCAAAACTACTCAAAGCTGTAAATGTAATCCCTAGAAAATCTCAATGGCAGTTTTTACAGAAACAGAAAAACAAATCCTAAAATTCATTTTCCACCAGATCACTCTGGAATAGACAGAGTTATCGTGAGAAAGAACCAAGACGTAGGTGTCACTCTTCTGGTTTCAAATTCGGTTGTGAAGCTGCAGTAATGAAAGCAACGTAGAGCTGGCTGGGAGCAGACTGAAGGCCCACGGGTCAGGCTGGAGAGTCTAGAAACGGAGTCAGGTGTGCGCAGCCGACTGATCTTTGACAACCATCCCAACAATGCACAACGTGCAAATAAAATATTTGCAAACCATCTGTCTCTGATAAAGGTCAATATGCAAAATATAGCAGAGTCTCTGGCAACCAAGAGCCAAAGAAGGAAGGGTGGGAGACCGCCTCCGAAAGGGGAGAAAAACTGGGCAGATATTTCTCCAAAGAAGACACGCACAGGGCCAACAGCTTCTGCAGAGCGCTGACACCACTGTCCTTCTGGCGCAGGCACAGCAAGCAGCCCCAAGTCCGGATTCCCACCTCACACGCGCGAGCACGGCCTCCTCAGAGCGTGGCATGGCTGTGAGGACGTGGGGAAAGGAGCTGCTTGGGCACTCCTGGGAAGAACACAGGGCACTGCGCTACTGCGGTGCACAGTGTGGGGGGACCTCAAAACATCCCCAGCAAAACTGGCGCACTGTCCAGCAATCGCACTTCCAGTGTGGACCCAAAGAAAGTGAAACCAGGGTCTTAAAGACACTCCATGCTCACTGCCACACTGCTCACGACAGCCGGAGCAGGGAAGCAACCTTAATGTCCACTGGTGGATGAACTTACACGGGGAATGTGGTTTATACCTGCTGTGCAGCATCCCATGGCCTTGCATAAGGAGGACAGCTGGTCATTCTCAACCACATGCAAGAACCTGAAGAGGTTATGCTTAGTGCAGTGAGTCGGACACAGAGGGCAAGCACTCCAGGACACCAGGCGGGTGACAAACCCAAAACAGCAACGTTCACAGCTGCAAAGCATGGGAGAGGGATCGCCAGGGACTGGTGGGAGATAGAATCAGAGGAACTTGCCAAGCATGCAGATGTTTACTGAGACAAGATGAGTAAGTCATAGACACACTCTGCATGGCCCAGTGTCTACTCTGCACTCATAAGAAGCAAGAGGAACCCCTGGAGGTAACATATAGGCTCATGCACAGATTGTGGTGATGATTTCACAGAGTGATCTGAAACCCCCAACTCAACCTCTTGTATGTGCTAACGATGGGCTTTTTGTATGTGTCAACACATAATACAAAATAGTGATACTAATAGTTGGGTAGATGTACAGATATTGATAGAGGCAGTGCTGTTTTAAGGGAAGTGTCAGGCGAGGCTGCTGTTACCTGCAGGAAAGGCAGGAGCTAAGAGGGTACAGTTAGACATCCATAAGGAGCCCCCTGAATGAGCAAAACTGGGTCGGATGAGCCCAGAGATGTCGCTCATCCCACACTTTTCCTCCGAACCATTCTTGACTCATTATTTTTTGCCTGTGATAGTCTTTTCTCTGCTGTTTAAAAACAGTCCAGGGAGATAGCAAAACTCAAAATTCCAGATACTTTCAAGCCTTCCTCTGAACCCCTCCCAAGCTGGCTGTTATGGCTGTGTCCAGCTGTCCCCACAAAGCCCCAGGTGGTCACAGGTGGGGCTTCTCATAGGTGGCTGGATCTAAAGTGTGTGATGCTGGGATTGAGGGTGTATGATTACTAAATCCGTCCACTGATTGTTCCAGCTCCACCCTGAGCTCAGTAGCCTAGATAGAGTACGAAATCGGCAGAAAAAAGCTGCTACAGTGGCTTGGACTGGTTGCTTGCTGCCTTCTGCCTGCCCTGCTTTGCCACGCATTCTTTCTCCTGTGTGATGCCCCTCTGCTGTGTCATCCTGCCTTGGAGCCAGGTGACTAGGGACTGAAACCTCTACAAACTGTGAGCTAAATAAACCCTCCCTTCTTTAACTTTGAGTGTCAAGTGTTTCATCTCAGCAAGGAGAAAAGACCATAAGACACTGGCCTGGGCCTGAGAAGCAGTGATGGGAGGAAGTGAACTCCTATTTCTCTGCTCCCCTGTCTTGCACACCACTCTTTCTAGGGCTCCTGCTGCTTCAACACCTGCCATTTCCAAAGGATGAAATCACAGCAGGTGCTGTCTGAGCCTGGTGTCAGAGCCTTGCAGAAAAATGGGTTGCCCCAGAGACCTCCTAGGGTAGTTTCCAGGCTCTTTATGAAGCAGACGGTTTCCACCAGATGATCTAGAGAAAATCCTCCCTGTATCTGCCTGGCCACACCCTTCCCTGAGGCCCACGCACCTGCACTGCACAACTCAAAGTCCAGGACCTCCCTCAAGCAGCTCTGCTGTCCTCACACTTGAACTCAAGTCGGATGCCAGCCCTGAGCTCCTGGCCTCCAGGGAACTCAGCCCACATGTCTCCTCAAAGCTCTCCTGGCTTTCCTGGAGTTGTCAGGGACCACACGCTGCTCTCTGGTGGGGAGAGGACCGAGGACTCACACCTGCTGGCAGCCCTTCTCTGAGAAGTCTTCACACTGCCCTCTCCTGCTCTCTCATACCATCCACCTGCCCCGGGACTGAAGCTGGGGAGGTGCTGGCCCCAGCAAGCTGAAACGCAGTTCCATCTCCATCTCCATGGCGCACATGCTTTGTGCTGCAGGAACTCGAGGACAGCCGTGTTATCTCCAGGATCACTCAGAAAATAGAAGACATCTCATATAGTGCATTTTTAGATAAACCTTAGAACAGATGATTATTGCATCATGTATTTATGTGTGTGTGGATATAAACCTCACTAACATTTTCAGAACTCAGCTTGGAAAACCTTGATGAAGAAATTTGTGGTTAACTCACACCAGGTAAGAGTCAGCCCATCTTCCTCCAGAGAACCACGCTTGCTTCGGGAGCCTTGGACCAGCTGACTCCGAACCACCACGATTGCACAGCAGGCTCGTCCCCCAGCTCGGGGGCCTGTGGTCACATCCCTCAGCTCTGTTCAGAACCAACAGAGCACAATCGTACAACAGTTGTTCTGGGTTTCCGTGACATCAGAGGATGGGGAACGTGTCAAACCCAATTTTCCCATTTAGAGAAAGCACCAAGGATCCTGAGTTCCCCATCATGAGGCTAATCTGCTTTTACCCCGAGACCCAGCTGGTCCTCATGAAGTCTCTGTGGGGTCAGAACAGAGGTCCCGCTGGCAGATGAACCAGAAAGAGGCTGCACCCTGGGTACTTCCATGCCCAGCCAAGCACGGTCCAGAATGGACCCCAACCCAGCCCACCGGCCAGGTGCCCACACTGCAATTGTAAGTGGCAGCCCCAAGCCTCTTTATTTAAATAAAGTTAATATTCTGCCATACATGGGGTGATAATCTTTATTAAAATTATTGTTGAATATGTAAAAACTAACGCCTCGTCTCGCCTCCTGAGCGCACTTTAAGCGAGCACAGTCATGCTGCAGCTATGGCGTGGTGCACTCCTTCAGTCTAGAGTCATCACAGGCACTCTCCTCACATCCTGCACATCTCCTTTCGGTGCCTTTTTGTGGGGTTAGTCCACAGCTGTCAGCCAGAAGAGCATCACCAAATCGTAGGGAACTCTGGGAAAAGCCAACCACTCCTTAAAAGGAATAGAAAGAACCCCAGGGACTGTCTTTCTGGACCACATTAAAAGAGAGAAACTGCTGTGCAGATGGGCACAATGAAGCTTCTGCTTTGGCAAGTATATTCCTGGAGTCAGAGTGCAAGTCTGAAGCACATCAAGAATACTGCTTGGGAAAGCTGGGACTTGTCGCGGTCCAGCGCTCTCCCCGTTTGCGGGAGGCTGGATGCAAAAGGGCCTCGCAGGACCAACCCATGCCAGTCTCTCAAAGCCAAGGATAACATCTTATCCAAATATTTGGCTTTAAAGTCAACTGAAAGTCAAGCTTTAAAAATAGCAGGAGGTATTTTGCAAACCTAATTAGTCTCCTCAAAGAGGCTCGGGCGCTGGGCACCATCAGCCCTCATTTGGCAGGCAGGCAGGAGGAGGACAGGAGGGATAAACCACCTGCGAGCTTCCAGCCAGCAGAAAGTCAGCTTTGATGGGTCCTGGGGGAAGGGAAGGGCAGACTGCCACTGCCCCAATTCCCAACGCGTGTGGAGGCTGCAGAGCGAGGCTCAGGGCCGGCCTGCAGGAGGGCCCGGACTCACGGGAAGCTCGCTCACCCCACGCCTTCACGCCCCTTCCCTGAAGCACCTCAGTGGAGGGTCTTCCTCCTCCCTGTTCTCCTCCACTTCTCCCTCCTCCTTCTCCCACGATTCAACAGTCTGCAGAGGCCCACATTTGCCAGCTCCTCCATGAGGAAACCCTGAGCCTAGGACTCGAAGTGATTGGATGAGCTCTGAGCAGGTCCTCTGGCCAGGGCCAGTAGTGCGTAATGACCATTCTCTCCAAATGTCTCTCAGCTTCTATCTTGATTAACAAAAACCCCAGGGCAAACTTCATGTCACGAATGATGCATTGAACACCCCGTTTAAACACAAGACAGAATTTACAACCATGCAGAAGAAGTCGTGAGCATGACTTACCTTATCCAGAGTGGAAACCACACTTCATTACAAAAATTCCTAATGAATCAGTTCTAAGTTGGCAGTGGCCCTCGTAGGAACAGGTGATTTGAACCAGGAGGACAGAGTTGAAGACACCTGGGCAGGGAGCGGCGAGCTCTTGCTGTTGCTGGAACCATGGGAGCTTTGGCTCCAAGAGGACAAGGGCTTCAGGTTGGAGCTGCAGCTGTCACAGGATCCCGAAGGGATATGGGGTAAACAGCCCAGGGCTCTCCCCTTCCGCTCCAGCGTCCCACAGTGACTCACTGGCAGAACCTGAAAGGAACCCAGCGATCGTCGGGACTCCCGTCACTGTGCACAGCATCATGGACAAGGTGGGAGTGGATCTGAAAAGCAGACAGCAGCGCAGCGCAGCCCCGCACACACACGTGCTCCACAAGCACACACACGTGCTCCACAAGCACACGCATCGTGCACACACTGTTCCGCACTCGCCAATATGTTTTGGATGGGAAACTTGTGTGCTGCCAGCAGGAGCCCACCACCAAATTCCAGAAGCTACAGTATCACTACATGGTAACGAGAAGGCAGTCACGGTCCCACCTCACGCCTGAAATACAGCACCTCGGTCCCTTCGTGTGACGCGGTGTGGAGGAGGAAGGCACAGGAGGTCGCCTCCAGTCCAGCCCCTGCCCTTTGCAGCCCTGAGCTGGTCAGGAGGAGCAACAACTCCCCTCCCTCACCACCGAGTTCTGCTTCCCCTCAGCAGAGTGCCCTGTGCCTGCGTTACCAGACGGGGCACTCAGGCCCTCACCTCGCCAGGACCTTGGTCCCCATCAGTCTTCCTTCCTGAGCTGCAGCAGCTCCCTCCCCCACTTTGGCCTGCTGGGCAGGCAGCACTGGGCCCTGGGCTCACGTCTCCTCCTTCCACTTTTTATCCAAAAGAAGTCCTTTCAGACAGGAGGCTTCTACTGGGGCTGCCCATGAGCTCTGCCTAGTAATTGCACTCCTGAGTGAGTGTGCATATGTGTGTACATGTGTGTACGTGTGTGAGCTGATTTCCTGACTGGTTCCCAGTGCAATTTGGCAGAAATGAAGGCACGTTAGCTCTGAGGTGGGCTTGGCAGGGACTGTGACATCAGTCTGAGAGAAGCCTGGCTCTGCAATGCGGCCGCCTGATGGTGCGTGCTATGCGGAGCCCCCAAGAAGGCCACCCCAGGGAGCCCGGGGAGGAAGCAGTGTCCCCAGCAGCCATCCCAGAGCTAAAAGCTTCTGGCAGTCACATGTGCACCCTTAGAAGAGCCACCTCCTCCCACCGAGTCTTCAGAGGGAGGCAGAATACCTGTCATCCCCAAGAAAAGACAAAGACATTTAGCACTGAGGCCCTAAAGCACTGTTTTCCGTCCCCAAGACTCTGGCCAGGCCCAGGGACACTGCAAGTGGACAGGGCCTAGATGTCGTAGAAGTACCACCCAAGGGACCCAGACGAGCAGCGCTGCCGTCCTGCCTGTAATCTAAGACACCCGAAGTCAGTGGCCATTCGGAGGGTCAGAGAACACCTGACATCCGTGCTGGGCAGGTCACTCTGGAACCTCCCTGCAGGGACCCATGGCCAGGCTGCTGTGAGCGATTCGCCTCACTGGCCTCCACTAAACCTGCTGGGTGACTCTGTGGGTGGGGACACGCCTCTTGTGGCCATGGCCTGGTGGGGCTGTTGACCTGCATGGCTTCCCCCAGGGGTGTGCTAGGAGCTGCTGCCAGCCGCAGCAGGGCCCGGTGGCATTAGCTCTTGGTTTCCCTGTCCGTATCTGTGGGCCCCAAAACCCTCACCTCTCAGGAGCCGCCTCTGGGCACGCCCTCCCCTGCCTGGCACACTGGGCTCTGGGTGGTGCAGACCCCACGGAGCCTGAAAGTGCAGCCCCTTGGGGAATCCGGAACAGAGAGAGACTCCAGCCACAGAAACCTGTGGTTTCCGACTATGGAGGTTCAAGATAGTTTGCTACGTAGTAACAGATCAATTAAAAAGGTTATGAAACATGAGCTTCTGCAGTGGCAAGTGAGGCTACAGGCACGTTCCCTGGTCCTCGAGCTCCAGGTCACCCCCACATTGCCATCTGGTCTACCAGCTCGGCCACATAAGAAGCTAAAAGGGAGTTCTGAGATTCACATTTCATGTGAATGAAAGGAAGTTCTGAGGGAGCGCTCAGATTCACATTTCATGAATCATGTTTGTGTTTTCTAGAAATATTCCTCCTCTGAGCACAAGGACCTCCAGACCCTTGAAGGCTGAGACTGTAGAAAAAGGAAGCAAAACTTTAAGCATCGCAATGGCAGAAGATGAGCAGTGCCCGTCACTGTCCTGTGCAGGCAAGGCCGGGCGGGAGGCTGTCACTGGGGACCTATTCTCAGACTGGGTGCTGGGCCCGGACTCCCAGGCCTTCTGTGCTCCTGGCTCAACAGGTGACCTCCAGCTCCATGTCCTTCTACACTCTCCAGAAGACAAACCACAGGGCCCCACCTTGCACTTGGACCCCAGGATCACATACCTGAACAACCTCTCTGCCCCTCTCTGCAGTATCTGGTGACTTCGTTATCATGGCACAAAGCTGACCGACAACCTCAAGCACACTTCCTCCCCCTTCCCCTCGTCCAGGACTAGTGAGGTCTGGTTCAGGTGGGGAGGCTGGGTGGGGAGGCCTGGCCTCCTGCGAGTTCTGACCTCGGTGGTGTGTGGTGTGTGTGGTGGTGACCCTCAGCTGTCCCTGTGGACACTCTTCAAAGGGCAGTCATCAGTCTAAGAGACACTTCTCTTCAGCCACAGCACCCAGGAGGTGCAACCCATTGATATATTTCTTTTATCACTAAATAAGTTCCTTGGTCAGCACATAAAGTACAGGACACCATGGCAACAGGCGTCACTCACACAGGTTCATGACTGCTGTGCAAGATGAAGCAGAGAAGCCAAGCCATACTTAGGCCATACTTAGAATCTCTCCCCACCCATCTACACAAACAAGTGCACTCCCTCAAAGACAGACTGCCCGTCCTGCACCAGGAAAGAAGTCTTCTGTCATCGACCCATTTTAGGTGACAGCTCATTCCACAAGGAAAGGTGAAATATCGGAATTTCACCAGTGGCCTCTGTTGCTGGCCAGTCGGGGCCTCAGCAGCAGCTGTGACAGAATAAGCCTTCTGGAAAGGAGGCCCTTGGCACAGAGCTGAAGCCCCGAAATAGGAAGATGCTTCTCCTTCTGGTGGGAAGCGCAAGGCACAGCTGCCTACATCTCACTCTCAAGGTTCTTATCCCGAAGGAACTTTACCAAGATGGCAGGACCCTACAAGTTCAGATTTTCGCTCATCCTCTGGCATGCACCATCTCATAAGGTCTGTAAATCATTCAGACCAATTAGCTCCCTGTGTTTAGTGTAATGTACTAGTGTGATCTTCCACGGGCTATCAAGACAATCAAATTCCTTCCTGACAGTGTTTTGATGATAAACAGGACAGTAAGCATAGTCACATGCTAAGAAGATAACCTCCTGTCCTGGCCACATGAAGGCAAATTGCTTCTCTTACCTGCATCAGGTACTGAAGGAAACAAGAGTGAAGTGTTTGCTAGGTCAGCAGCTATACTGGATGCCCAAGATCACACTGATCTGCTCCAGTAAACATCCTCCAGGCTCAGCGACACTTGCCAATGGCGTCACTACCTGACTGTGTTTACGATAATCCATAGCCAGCCTGCCAGGCTATGGGTAGTCATATTAAACATGGGACAACCACCCCTGAACCATGGTGGTCTTAGGTGGTGGCATTTATTCTAAAATTCCTCCTTGGATTATTATGTTGCTTCTTTATTTGGAAGAAGCATTGGATAATTTCTTTCTACCAAAACCTCCCTCATCAAGGGTCAGTGAATCACAGAAGGATTCTGTCAATCACTAGTTGTGTCTATTCCCAGTGGTATTCCCAATTTTCTGTTGCTGAGTAACAAGTTACTTGTTAATATAAATTTAGCACTTTACCAACACCTATTTATTATCTCACAGCTCTGCAAATGTGATCTTTGCCTGGGTCTCACGAGCTCAAAGTCAAGATGTGGGCTGAGCTGGGCTCTTATCCAGAGAGTCTGAAGAGTCTACTTCCAAGCTGGCTCGGGATGTTGGCAGAAGTCAGCTCTTTGCAATCAGGAGCATGATGGTTTCCACTCCTGGTCCTCTGAGGATGCCTGTCTTCTCAAAACTACCTGTAACCCATGACATGTTCCCCCTTCATTCAGGTTGACACTTGAAAGCTCCCTCACACACGCCAGAGTAAAAGCTCTCAGCTTTTAAAGGGCTCATGTGATTAGATCGGTGTCACCTAGATGATTTCCTATTATTGCATGACACAGACTTATCATCTGTCAGATTGTCCCGTCAACAGGTTTCTCACCGGAGCTCACACAAAGGCAAGGGTCACCGGAGTGATTCCTGGAATTCTACCTACCGTGTCAGCTTACCGTATGGACAAGCTTGGCCAGTGTCCACAGCCTGGGTCCACGGCCTCCTGGTTCGTTTCTAACCAGACACCCATGGCCTCTGTTCTGTGGCCCTTCTGAGAACTGAGCTTCAGTTCAGAACCAGTGCCTGAGAGCTTCTCCACCACCAGCTCCCATCCACCTCAGCAAACAGCAGAAGTCTCACAGAGAAAGGCTTGGCAGGAAATTTGCCACATAAGCTTTCTGAAGATCTTTTCTCAAAGGGACTTGACCTCCCCATTTTGCGGGCTCTGGACGGATGAGCTAGCATAAATCCTGGAGCTGGAAATGAGGCCATGATCCCCACTGTGGTGACCTGGGCTGGGTTCATAACCACAAGAGTGAAGGCTTTTCTACTTTCACGTGAAGCTTCTTAGAGGGCTACACGCCTCCCCTTTGACCAATGAACCATCGCCAGAGTTTCCTTGGGTCCAAGCACTCTGATTGCTGGTCTGCCCTTGAGGCTTATGTCTATCAATTGCTCCTGATTATCTGTGACAATTACCTGATGCCACCAGGCTTCCCTATGCCTGGGTGCCACTGTTTCCACTGAAATCAGCACCTCCCACCCCTGACCCGGGCTTACCCGGGCCACTGCAGTGCTGTCCAAGGACTCTTTCCTTTTGCCAGGAAATCTTTAGAGTCTTAGCATTCTAGTGTCCTTGACAACAGGGTGCAGTCAATTCCAGGCTTTAGTAATCCATTCTAGTAGATTGTTAATGTCTTTCTCAGCCGCTTCTGGAAACACGTTAAACCCCAAAACCTAGATGATCGTTTTCCACTGACAAATTTGTCCTGACTTGGTTTTCCATTTTTCCCTTTAGCTGTATCTTTTAGAATCAGCTCCTGTATGCTCCCCAGACCCTTGTTGATAATAGTAAGCTAGATACTGAAAATCTACGCTTTATAGGTATAGCGATTGCTTTATTATTTGTTCATTTGCTCCAACTGCCTTGCAAAGTATCACAGCCTGAAGGGCTTGCACAACATAACTTCATTTCCTCACCACGCTGAAGGCAGAAGTCTACGCTCCAGGCCTGGTGGGGCTGGCGTCTCCCACGGTCTCCCCACAAGGCTTGCAGGTGGCTGTCACCCCATCTCCACAGGTCTTCCTTCTACGTACGTCTGTGTCCCAACCTCCCCTTCTCTCCTTATGAGGACACCAGTTACATGGGGCCAGGCCCACCTAAAGCTCTTTTAGCCTCAATGAGCCCTTGAAGACCCTGATCCAACCACAGGTTCTGCAGAAAGAGGCCAGGGCCCAACGCAGGAATGGAGGCTGATCTCAGCTCATAGCACTGTCCCCCAGAAACTGTCGCTCCTCCCCCAGTGCCTGCTGTGATCTGTGTTGGACAACAGAATGCAGTGAAAGTATCTTATCTGAAGTGCTTGGGGCCAGAAACATTTCAGATTTCCAATTCTAGGGCCTCTTATGTGTACCCAATAAGATATTGTGGCGCTGGGACTCAAGCGTGCACTTGAAATTCGTTTGTGTTTCCTATACATCATGCAGGCAGCCTGAAGGAAATTTTGTACAATGATCAATGATCCTGTCCACCAAGCAAAGTCCCATGGTATGCAATATTCTGCCTGTGTCAGTGTCAGGGCCAAAAAAGTTATGGATCCGGGGCATTTCAGATTCCGGAATTTTGGATTAGGGTGTTCAAACTGTGATTCTGTGTAACCGTGATTCTCCCTGGCAAGGAGCCCCAGTGCTAAAGGCAGGGCCAGAAGCATTGTGGATTTTCTAGCTTCAGTGAGGCTCCCACAGAACTGCCCAGTTGCACCCCAGCTGACTAGAGTCCTGGCAGTCTGTGTGGACCACTCAAGCCATTAAGTTTGAGTGTGACTTGTCACCCACCCAGAGCTGAATGAAGCGATGGGCTGGCTTCCTCTGCAGCAGCCTGTGCTTCCCCATCGGCCACAGAGGACTCGACTGTCATGAGGTGCTGGAGGCAATGAGGTTGGGTGGTCCCCAGGAGACCTTAGCAGTCACCCCGGAAGAGCACAGAACTTTCTCTGCTGGGACCTGGCCCCTCTGACCCAGAGGCCCCAGGGGGAGGTCCCAGCTGCAGCTGCATTTGTGAAACTCCCCTCCCAGTGTCTCCCGTCTCCTCCCCCCCTGAGCCCCTTCCTTAACAGAGGATGCAGCAGGTGCTGGCTCAGCAACCCCGTAGCTCAGAGCTGCTCCTCACCAGCTATTATGAGGCGTGAGGAATCTTTTCAAAATGCCCATAAAGGCTTCTTGATTTTATCCCAAATGCTTTCAAGGACATTCAGGTCTTGCAGTTTGTCCTTTGCTTGGTATATACTCTCTAGTGCCCCCAGATGCAACCTGCCCACATGGCATCTCTGAAATCTCTGTTGTTGCCATGGTGACTAAGTATCCTGGTCTTTGATCTCCCAATGTCTTGGCTTCCACTCCACTCTCTCCCAAGCCACCCCTGGCAATAATATAAGTAACCGATGCCAATACACATCATGGATTACCAGTGTCTTAGTCCCTCAGCCAGTGGGCAATCCATCACTGGTCAGATGTGTGCCCAACCCAGTGACACATCCTTCTAGCTGGCTACGGTGCAGTTGATGCCTCTGCCATGGCCCCGGCCAGAGTTTAAAGAAGGGTCTCCTCATCAGTGCCTGGGCAGTGCGAGGCTCAGCAAAGGGAAGACAGGTCATTGTGACTGCCCACCACATGGAGCTGCAGCCAATCCGGAGTCCGGAAAGGATGGGGATGGGAGAGATTGCCAGAAAGGCAGGAGTCAGAGCTGGAGGAGAGGCCTGGTCACCGTGGCTTTCTTCAGAGAAGCATGGGCTTTGTTCCATGGAGGAAGGGAGGAAGGGCCAGGGAAGTGGTGCTCCAGTCCCTTCCCCCTCTCTAGTCCTGCCAAAGCTCCCGTGGCCTCTAGGAGCCAGGCCAGAGTGGCCAGGTGAATGCTGCCCCTAAGGGGAGCACTAGAGCTCAGAGTGGCCAGGCACACCTGCAGTGGGCACCGAAGCTGTCCAGTACCATGGCTCAGGTCACAACTGCTCATGCTCCTCTGGTACTGTCCACACAGGACCTGACTGACCAGTGCTTTCTTCAGACTGGAGACATGGCTGGGACCCATGTCCTGGGCTCTCTGGGCCCTGCTGGGAATCCCTCCAGAACAATGTGGCCCCATGTGGTGCGGCTGATGCTGTGCTTGGCAAGATCCTCGAGCTTTGACTTGGTTGCTCTGAACTTCCACGCTTTTTGAACAATTTTCCTTTCTCGATGTACTTGGGCCGCCTCTTAGTGCCACCTGATGTGTTTGCTGTCTTTCCTTGAACTTACAGGTGTCCCTGTAAATCCCTGTAAATACATAGCACAGGGGTCGTGATGGTCAGTTTTAGGTGGCAACTTGTGTGGTCCCAAACATGCCAGAATGCATGGCCAAAGATGACCTGAGTGCACCTGTGGGACAGTGTCCAGATCAGTGGACTGAGAAGAGCAGACTGCGCCATGCACGGGCCTTGTGCAGTCTGCGTGGCACCAAGGACCCACACTCCCTCTAGGAGGAGGAGGAAGAGGAACCTGTCATGGTTTATGACAGTGGCCTCCAAGCCTTTGTGATTGGTTCATTGTCTAGCACCTGGATTGGTGTTGTGAGTGCTACACCCACCTAGGGGTGGAGCCAGGATGTGATGTAATGCAGGAAGAAGAGGTGTCTCTCTCTCTTGCCAGTTCGCTTGCTGTTTGCAGCTGCATGAACTGCAGCCCCGCCATGCCACGCTGCCTTGGAGCTGACTGAGTATGGACTGAAACCTCCAGAACTGTAAGAAATAAACCTTTCCTTCATTTTGGGTGTCAGGTAGTCTGTGGAATGCCAGGCTTTTCCGCCTTCCGACTTGGGCTGAAAGATCAGCTCGCCTGGGTCCCGAGCTTGCTGCTAGGTCTTGAAGGACATCGTTGGCTCTGCTGGCTCTCGGGCTCTGAGAGTTGGACTAAATGACACCATCGGTGTCCTGGGTCTCCACTGCCCACTGGGGATCTTGGGACCTGTCGGCCTACATGACTGTGAGCCAGTTCCTTACGGTTCATTATGTGTGCTGCACATGTAGCCACATATGTACACACAAACTTAGGCATGTGTATAAGCAAATGCAGAGGATGAAAGAGTGTGTGCATGTACAGATAGGTACCCATGATAGAAAGATATAGATAGATTAGATAGATAGATAGATAGATAGATAGATAGATAGATACAGGTGTTAAGGTTTGTGTCTAGATGTCCGCCCAAACCCTCATGCAGTCATAGATAGGGCTTTTTTAGAGGTGGCTGGATATACAGTGTATGATTGAGTCACAATGCAAGGCTTCAATTAAGGGTGGGTGATTACTAAATAAGTCCACTGCTTGGATTGGCACCACCCTAATTCTGGTAGACTAGATAAAATATAAGGGACAGAGACAGGCTTGTCTTCTTTCCTTGCTAACTTTTGCTGTCTTCTCTCACCACGAACCGTTTCTCCTCTGTGATGCCCCTCTGCTATGCCACCCTGCCTTGGAGCCAGCCGACTATGGACTGAAACCTCTGCAAACTGTGAGCCAAATAAACCTTTTCTCTTTTAATTTTGGGTGTCTAGCATTTTGTCTCAGCAATGAGAAAAAGTAATTAAGACAATAAATAAGTGGTATATAGATGATAGGTGATAGATAAATGGAAGATAGATAGATAATAGGTGAAAGATGGTAGACAGATGATAGAAGATAGAGGATAGATTATAGATTACAGATAAATAATAGATAAATGATAGATTCATGATTGAGAGATAGAGATGACAGATAATAGACAGATAATTGGTAGATGGCAGTTATGACTGATAGATGATAGATATGCCTGAAAGGTAATAGATAACAAATATGATTGGTAGTTAATAGGTAGACAGATAGATGATAGATTTGACTGATTATAGATAAATGACGAATATGATTGATAGATGATAGATAGATAGACAAACAGACAGATGGAGTAAGTAATCACTGACTCCTTTTCCATGGTCTCCCCAGGGTGCCATCACACTGCACTCTGCCCTCTGCTTCCTACCTTTCCAGTCCTCGTCACCAGCACTTTTGCCGTGAGACCCACTCATGCCGGCCACTTCTCACTAGTGCTGTTTATCCACAGTGCATCTCCCTTTTGTTCTTTTAGCTGTTCCCCACAGGAGCAAACACCCAGGCTGCTTCCATCTCACACAGCCCTGGACATTGCTGCTGGGAGCCCCCTTCCCGCATGTCGTGAGCCGGAAGGACTCTCAGCTCTCTGCCTCCGAACATGAGTTCAGCTCCTCTTCCAGTTGCTCCTCAGTCCAGACAGTCCCTTGGTGCGTGCCCAGGTGCACATTCCTTCCCAGAAGAGAGGAGAGGTCATCGGTGAACTGCTGAGCCCAGCCCTAGGACCACCGTACCGCACATGCCTTCCACACGCCGAATGGCTAAGTGACGCCCCTCATTACTGAGAAGAGGGCTGCCCCTGCTCCACCCAACAAGTGTCGGTGTCAGTCTGTGGATGAGGAAGCAACTGGTTTCACCCGTGACAAAATCCCACCATGGGCACTGCCACTGGGAAACGGCACTGCAGCGCTATGCCTCAGAGGGCAAGCTTGTTAAGCAGACGCTTGCTTCTAAGTAGCACTGCCCACACTGCCCTCTGTCCCAGACCGCCTTCTGGGCACCAGCCTTTGGGGAAGTCACATGGTCCTGCATGGTGCAGCTGGGGCCACAGGCAGCAGGCAGGTGGGGCTCAGCACCAGACCTGGGCTATGTCCTCCTGTGCAGAAATGCTGACCCCACTCCCACTCCACGCCTCTCCCGGTCCCCTAGGCAGTATCAGCCATCCCGTTCTCATCCCTGGGACTGTCCTTCCCCACTCTGCCCACAGTGCCCTCCACTGCCCTTGCCCAAAGCCTCTGCCTGGAGCCAGGTGCCAGCCCTGCTTGGGGATGGCTATCTGCATTGCCCAGCTCCCCAGCCCC
This sequence comes from Dolichotis patagonum, assembly GCA_004027295.1. Classification (NCBI taxonomy): domain Eukaryota; kingdom Metazoa; phylum Chordata; class Mammalia; order Rodentia; family Caviidae; genus Dolichotis; species Dolichotis patagonum. Next base: position 14,204 of record PVJX010021627.1, on the reverse strand, counting down.
TGGCCTTGGCCTGGCAGGGCCCCTGCCTCCTGACCCCCTAGCAGCTCAGCCTTGGTGGTATTCCTGAGGCTTCCCTCCACCCTCGTGTCCCAGCACGAGCAGACCTGGAGGGCATCTCTCCATCTTTACCTGCAACCACCCCAGCACTGAGGGAAGCCAGCCCTAAAGGCTCCTTCGGAACCACCCAATTGCCTTGTGTGCGGTGACAGGTGAGGGCCTCCCACTGCCCCAGCAGGGGTCAGGGCCATGTCCCTGTCACCCCTGCCTGCTTCAGGCCACCACACAAGACCCCATGGCCACAGCCTAGAGGAGGCCCTGCAGTCCTAGCTAGGTGCTACAGTTCCTGCCAAGGCTGCATTAAGGAAGAGTGGAGTCCGCAGTGCAGAGGAAGGCAGCACTGGGCAACGCACCGCAGAGAAGAGAGACAGCGGCAGAGCACGGGGTGAGGGGAGGGAACCCGGCCTGCGGGGGGAGCCGCCCCGTGACAAGCCGGGCTGAGTCAGGGAAGCTAGACAAAGCCTGTGCCCCGGGCCACCCTCTTTCTAGCTGCTCCCAGGGCCTGGTACCAGCTTGTAAAGCACAGAGCTTCATTTGCTTGGAAATGCGTCTTTGTAAAAAGCAAAGGTTTACTGTCCTGCAGGAACGTAATCCCAGGGAATGACTTGCACACACTCACACATGTGTTTGTGTGTGTGTGCATGTATGTGTGTACACAAGTGTACACCCACCTGTACGTAGCTGACTGGATTAATTCACCTGGATGCGTGCACCTGGGCCCAGACCCACTGCTGGGCCTCGTCAAGCACCAGCTTGCCATCAAGGTCAGCCGCTCCCTCTGACTTGGTTTCTTCAAGGCTATCTGAGACTACAGTCATACCAAGCAATTCTGATTTAGTTTAAAATTGTGCAGAAATGAGTGGTTTTCTAAATCCATAATTAGAGCTGCAAGTCCTTGAAAACAGATATGTACCCATGAACACACACCGTAGCAGAAGGGCAGCACTCCGCCCCCAAGCATCGGCGCAAACTACCAAGCCACGCCAGCCTCCCCGCTCCAGGAAGGGCCCTGTCCTCAGGCGTAACACCATCCCCTTCCCAGGGTCTGCTGCCTTCTGAGTCTGCTCTGGATGGGGCTGAGGCTAGGACTGGAGCCGCCTGGATGATCCTTGCTAAAATTCTCTGCAGGTTTTCCGAAGGAACACAGTTTCACAAACCCGCTCTCCAGTGGACGTCACCCCAGCCTTCCCCAGGTCCAGGGCTCCAGAGAATTCCCAGCAGGCTGCTGAGTGTGGCCAACAGCCCGTGGTACCCACCCTCTCCATCTGCACCAATGTGCACACTTAGACCCAGCCCCACCTCACCTCCCACCTGCCAGGCCCATGCTCCGGAGCTTCAGAGCTGTCAAAAAAACTCCTCATCAAAAGCTCCTGCCTGGACGGGAACCTCTGAGGATGGTCTTCCAGCTTCAAAGCCCCCATTCCAAGCAAGGCTGTGACAAGGGCCATGCCAGCGTTTGATGGCCATGCTTAAAGCATGGTCTTGCCCTTTTCTGGGTCAGCAACCCCTTTGGGAATCAAACCGCAGCTCTGAACCACAACCATAAATATACACAGCACTCAAGGGAAAAGTGTTGCGACAGTACACAGAGACCCCTGAGGAGGAGGCCCCTACAACAGCACCACCGCGACGTCCACCTCAAGACGTCCTTCCTGAGGCTCTGAGGGCTTCCAGGAGCACGGCCCCTTCTGGCCTCATTTCTGCATCTTTCACTTTTCCTCACTTCTCAGGGAACAGGCTCCATCCATGGCTGTCATTCAACAAGTACTCACGATTCTGGGTGAATTCTTCTTACAAACTCAGCATCCAATCTGATCAATAGGCACCCAGGTTCCATTGGTGTCGCCTGAATCTTATCCCCATATTCAGTCATCTGTAAACAAAACCGTTTCTTCTACTCAGTACCCACTCATTCACTCATTGGTCCACAGATTCATTTTTGCAGTGCTGGGATCAAACCCAAATCCTCTACCACTGAGCTGCAGCCAAGCTCTGCATCTTTCCTAACCCTTCCCTGTGCTGGGTACTGCTCCTGGTCCCAGGGTCTGGACACACAGCAGACACAGGACCCCGGTGCTCTGCCATCTCTTGGTCTTTCCAGTGAGCACGTGGATGGGCGAATGAAGCATCACATTAAAGCCATGCAAGGCAATGGGACTGGCCCTGGATAGGAGGAGGTCAGGACACTTTGAAAGCCCATGGAGGAATATTTAACCCAGATTCAGGATCTGGGGGTGGAGAGCGCTTTCTGAAGAACTAAGTGTAGCTGAGAATAGAGACGAAGTAGGAGTTACCCAAATACAGAGCAGATGCAGAGCAGCTGAGAGAATATACTACTGCCTCAAGGCTCGGGGTTCATCTAAAGGTATGGACAGTGACTTTGTGTCTTCTGCAGGACCGCCCTGATCAGATTTGTATCTCCCAGCTCACTTGGCCCTTGAGGAGACAACAGACTGGAGGAGTCCATCTTAAGATGGAAACCAGGGTTCCAGAAGGTGGCAGCAGGGTTGGAAGAAAGCGGGTACACTGGGGAGATGTGCAGGGTGGGAATGACGAGACCAGTGGATTGGCTGAGGCAGAAGGACTTGGAGGAGGCCATCCTGATTTCTGGTTTGGGCAGCCAGGTGACAGGGTGCATGGCTCAGGGGCACTTGGGGAAGGAGGAAGACTTAGCAGGAAAGCTGGGTGCTAAGGTGGGTGCATCTTTGCAAACACCAAGTGTGGCATTCACACGAGAGGATCGAGCAGCCAGCTGGGTCTGCAGTGCAGGGCAGCTGAGGCCTGGCAGCGTAGGCTTGTGAGATGCTAGTGTAGACATCACCATTAAGGCCTGGAGGCAAGTGTGCATGGTGGATTTTCAGGGCGGGAAATGCCACAGCCACAGCTCCTGCGAGGACATCTCGGAGATGCACATCAGCAGTTCTTAGCAGCTGCTATGCTTAGGCCACTGGTTGGAGTTGCCGGGTTGGAGCAGGGACTGGGCACTGCTGAGCAGGGAGAGACGCTCCTTGAAGTTCCAGCTCTCTGCACCCACTGCCGCCCCGTCTGGGAGGTTTGAGCACCACCTTCACAACAGAAGCCGGGGTGAGAAGTGAGTTCCGCACCCTCCCGCTCTCCAGAGGAGAGCAAGACCGAGGCTCCAACCTCGCTTTCCTGCCTCTGAACCCTCCAGTCATCCATTTGGGCTGCACTAAGTGCTCGCACCGTATGCTCATCACAGGCTTTCGTTCTCACTTGGCACGTTCCTCTTTGTATTCGAGTTCGTATTCTTCGCTCTCTTTCTCGCCCTACATGAGAAGCCTAGAGGTCCTCTGAGGAGAGGCTCGGGCCCCCTCAGTTTTACACCTGCAGCAGGTGACCCAGAGCCTGTGCACAGCTAACCGCCACAGTCTGCAGCACTCTTCCGGGGTGAATGGGGCTGAATTAAAAGCTGCAGTTAAAATGCAAATCTGCTACCTGGGCTCCACAGGACATTAAGGTTCCCTTTAAAACCCTGGCACAGCGTGATTTATTGGATTGGCTAATAACCACCCTGCAGGCCATGGCATAGAGGAGGCACATGGTGGACCTGGGAGTCCTGGCACAGGGGAGGTGTGCGGTGCGGGACTGGACACCAGGCCGGAACCATGACCCCACAGCCAGAATACAGAGCGGTCCCAGAGCGACTGCTGCCGGCTCCCAGGTGACATTGGAAAAACTAATGAACCCCTCTGGATCTCAGCCTCTGCCCAGGGATGCACAGCTGAGTGCAGAGACAGACGCTGCGTGTCCCTCCCAACCCGAAGCTCCCACACCCTCAGGCCCCGCAGGCAGGAGTTGCTGCTGAGCCTCGTTGTGTGGGGGGAGACTGAGCACCCCACAGCTGCTGCACCCCCCACCAGCGGGCGCCAGGCAGCACTGCAGCTCAGGGAGCCTCGCTCTGTGAATCCAGGAGCTGGGAGCCCAGGCACCTGCCCTCTGCTGCTGAGCGGGAAGCAGGACTGTGGAGAGCTGCGCGTGGGGCAGCTCAGCCGCACACCGCCTCTCTCCCTCACCCGACCTGCCACGTCACACACGCTCAACCAGAGAGAGACTGCTTGGCTTCTGGCTTTCTTCTGGGCTCTTTCCTTCCAAACAAATGTCTGGCCAATCCAGACGTGAATTGTTCCAGTGGAGCGCTCTGACTCTGTGACCTTGGGCTGCGGCTTCACGGGCTCAGGGGCCTCTGCTTCCTCTCTCCAAAGAAGGAGCTTAATGATGCACACGCATTCCCTCACAGTGATCCGCCAGTGGCAGCAAACCAACCCCATGTGCAGGAGTCAGGCACCAGCCCCGGGCAGCCGCAGTGTCAGCAGGTGGCGTGTGGACACGCATACCCCAGCGCATACCCCAGCTGGAACAGAGTTTACAGCGCACAGGTGCAGGAGCAACTTTTCAATTTGGGATAATGCTGTTCTTCATCATGGTTTTCTGGAACCGCATAGGAGGAGGGCTCCAGCCAGGTGGGCACTCAGCATAGCAGTTAGAGTTTCCAGACTGAGATCTGTTTTTCCAAACTGTTTCAGATTCCATAGCACTGTCCCCAAAGTCCGCCACAGCAATGGCAAGTGATTTACTTCTGCTTGAGTGAATGGGACAGTTTGGGGGAGACCCCTCAAGGCTTGCAAATGCACAGCCTGTGTGCCCATCGACTGCCTCATCCTCTGGGCTCACCGTCAGCTCTGAGTCCTCTTGGAGATCTTCCTGCAGTGTCTGCAGCATCTTCCCCCTTCATAGCAAGCCTGCACTCTGTGGACAGGAGGAACAGGTGGCGGGGGAGCTCACGCCTTCCTTGGAAGGAGCTGGGGGTTGGGGGAGAAGGCAGTGCCCCTGGTGAGCAGCATGCCACTTGTAGAGAGGACAAAGAGGGGACCAGGGTGCAGCATGATGGGTTGGTGAGGACGCAGAGACGTCTCAAGAAACACAGGCTGGGCTGAATTTTACTCAGTGCAGTGGACATGCGCATCCAGCCTGCACTAGTCATGTGCTTCCACCGTCAGATCAGAGCACTGTGGACCATAGACAATAGTGCATCAAGGAAGAAGGAGGGACCAGGGTGAGTGTGAACTGGGCCCTCGGCTGTGAGACTGCTGCCGGGCCCCTCCCCTCAGGCCTTCTATGTCCTGTGGTCAGCTGCAGGAGCTGCAGGAGGCAGGGCAGGAGATGGACAGGATGCTGCTGTTGCAACCAGCACAGGAAGGAAGCACAAGGAGGAGGAGCCTGGGAAAATAGTGCCTCCCACCCCCAGGGAACACTCTGCTCCACATGGAGATTTCTGGGATGTAGCTCAGTGGCACAGTGCCTGCCTGGCAAGTGCAAGGTCATGAGTTCAATTCCCAGAGATTCCCTCAGCCAGAAAGCAGGACACAGCCCCGCAGTGATAGACAGAGCCCAAAGCAAGGGCTTGCAAACCACACCAGCATGAAACCCACCCACCCAGCTGAGCTTCACACCAGACGGCTGGCCTCCAGTAGGAGGCGGGGACACAGGCCAAGGGTGGCCTAGAGGAGCCAGCTAGCTGGGGGAGCTGTGAACTCAGGCACAGGGTGGGCCAAGAACATCCAGAACCTGGGGCACAGCAGGACCCAGGGCCAGAGTCAGAGATGTCAGCCATGAGGGGGCTAGAGAGGATGAGGGTTCTGGGATGCAGGATGCAGGATGTTGCCTTCCTGGGAAGGAGACTGTGACACCCAGTGCTGTGATCCAGGCAGCAGAGCAAGAGCAGGGTCAATGCACAGACCCTCCGGAACTGTCCCCTCCCTGTCATGGTCAGTGTCCCCAGAGCCAGACTGTTGCCTCCGCACTCTCCATCCACCAATGCACTATCAATCATCTTGTCTTCCTCCACTGCCCCGCTGGACACCGAGGGTCCTAGGCAGCAAGCACCCCGCCAGAGACTGCACCACTGCCACCTTCCCAGGCCTGCAGCTTTGCAGCCACCTCGATCCCCATCTGCAACCTGACCAATGTCCCCCTGGGGAAGGCAACCCCAGGGGTCCTCATGAGCACGAACTGAGGCACCCACACTGCTTTCACAGCTGTGCTCTGCTTCCTAAAGACTCATAAAGGCTCTTTCATCTTCTAAAGTGATACAGAGCAGCCCACCTGCTCACCATGGTAGATTGCCCTGTGTTTAATAGCCACTCATCAAGAGGATGCACACAGCCACAAATATGCTTTTAAAGTAATTTCTGCTTATTTCCTGAGCAGCATTTCACATGCGAATTGCTGACTGCACATTTGACCAAAGCTGGGCATGATAGTGCATGCCGGTAATCCCAGCACTCAAGAGGCTGAGGCAAAAGGAATGCCACAAGTTCAAAGCCAACTTGGGCTACATAGTGAGTTCAAAGCTTGCCTGAACTACATAGTGAGACCCTGTTTGACCAGAAGACAGTGTGATCTGTGAGATATCAGATCTTTGTAGTCCACAGACAATTCTAGAGCATTCGTGGATCTGCAAACCCTGAACAGCAACCCCACAATTGCAGAGATGTCTGACTCGTGGATTGGGGACCACAGTTTGATCTTCACAGCAGCTCTGAGAGGTTTTCTTAAACAGAGAAATCAAGATGCAGGCCTAGTAAGGAAAGCAAACTGGTGTGCAAATGCGTGTGCACACATGGCCCTCACGCTGACATAGCCATGGGCTCTTCTCTCCTCCTTCCCCCTGAGCTCATCCCACCTCAAGGGAAGCCAGTCCCCCCGCCATTAGGCTTCCAAACCTTTCTGGGTCCGTGGGCTCCACCAGCCCGAGGTTCTGGCCAGGCCTGGAGTGGCAGGGGTGACCCATCCTCCCACGGAACAAATGCATGGAGTGATAAACGATCCCTAGCCAGAAAGCTGCTCTGGGAGTCTGGAGCCAATGAGAAAAACAAAAACAAGCCCCCAAGAAAACATAAAAGTTCAGGGTGATTTATTTCATAATTTGAAAATTGGAATCGCCTCCAGGCGGTGAGAGTTGTTTGCCCACATTTACTCCACAGTGAGCCACAGAGCTCAGTTATAGACCTTGGAAATGCAGGCTCCTCCTGCGGGAGCCCTGAGATGTCGTTAGGCCCAGCACTGTGTGTGGCGGTGCCCGAACCAAGCATGCTTGGAAATCAACACCACGGAGAGAAGCCCAAGGCTATGCTTTGGTCCCCACAGTCCCAGCCAGGAGGTGGCAGGTAGAAAGGGCAGGAAGCCGAGCAGAGGGGCGGAGGATGTTCCAACAGGAACAGGCCTTTCCTGCCACGGGGAGCGGTGTGGACACAGCCACCAGCAAGTCCAGCAGCCCAGTGGCCATCTACGGCCACAATAGTGCAGCACAACAATAAGCCCCAAGCCCCAGATCAACAGGAAGAAGCCCTGATCCCCCACACAGGACTGGGGGTCAGGCCCATCTGACCCCAGCAGGCTCTCACGTGCCCAGGTCCCCAGGGGTCACGGCTCTGTGAGCTCTCATCACCCAGCCCCATGGTGATTTTTTGCGGGTGCGCAGCCCACACTCCACCATCAGCCGGCAGTGCAGGGATGCGGCACACAAGGCTCCCGGAAAGCGGGGAGCACAAGGCCAAGTTGCCCTGCCTCTGATGAGGGGAGACGCAGGTGACAGGACCCCAGGGAAGGGACAACTCTTCTGAAAGAACAGCTCCAGCCCGGTCACAGGGGCATGCTTGGGTATCACCCACTGACTCACAAGTCCCTGGAAGGCATCAAGATATACAGAGGCATGGTCCAAGCTGCCTGATGGCTTCTCAAGGGCCAGCACTTTACTTACGAACCACAGCTGACGGAGCCCTCACAGTGCAGGTCCCACAGCCATCTGACCATCCAAGCCACACAGACAGCTCCTGCTATGCTCTGCAGATGCACCACGGTGGCCTAGAACTGCCCACCAGGTCTGAACCTGCTGTGGAACTGGGAGAGCCGAGCAGGGAGGACTTTTCGCCAATCATATTCAGGGGTCAAAAACTGGCAGTAGCCCTGTCTGCTCATGAGGTCGCATTATTCGGAAATAAGCAGAAACAGCCTAAGGGAGTTTAGGTGAAATGCCAAGGAACACACAGGCCGTGAACAGAGCAGAGATCTGAACTCAGACCCCGCCCACAAGACAGCCCCCACCTCCCTCCATCCGGTCAGCGAATAACCCAGCGAAAGAGGTCGCATGTCTCCTTTTATACAAAGAGATCCAAAGCTCCAAATGCTAAGGAACTTGCTAAATTTGTCCCCAGGTCTGTCCAATTGCAAATTTGGTTCTAACCCTAGGTTCCCTCTTCTCCGACGAGGGTCTCCACCCAGAATTCACCTCAAAGAGACCACACCAGGAATGCCAAGAGCTCTCCATGCAATAATCACCACTTTCTATCCCTTTGTGTGACTTCTAGGCCCTGGAAACAGGCCGGGCTGAGGAGGAGGCTCTTGAGGCTGTCCCACCTTTGGCCGGGCCGACACCGTGTGCAGATACACAAGGAGCTCGTGGGGAAGCGTCATGCACTGCGGAGGAAGTCCGGGCAGCTCCTTAGCTTCACTAGCTCCTGCTCCGGGCTGAGCTCTGGAGAGCTGCAGGGCAGTGCCGACTCCTGCTGTGCACGTGGGCCCCAGCAGATGCCTCCTCCTCCTCCACTGCCCGCCCGAGGGGGTCGTGGAGAAGAACTCAAAGGAAAGGTCAGCCATGTCTCAGACCCCCAGCGTGGTGCTGGACATTCAGGAGGAACTGCGTCGTGAGCCCACCCTACCCCTAATGCTCACTTAATCCAGTCCTCCTCACGTCTGGCTCGGTGGCCTGGGCTCCTCCAGAAGTGGACACCTGACTCCCCTCCCACCTCGAGTCGGGTGTTTCCTTACCTCTCTGCCATGACAGCAAGCCCAGCCCTGCCCCAGGCTCTGTCCCCACACTGTGGGACATGGATGTCACCCCACCCTGGTGGTGAGCCACCTGCATTTCCCCAAGTGGCCTTCAAAGACCCAAGCTGGGTCCCTCACAGTCACAGGAAAACACTGGATAAGGTGGGTGACTAGCACCAAAGGGCACAGAGAGCCAGTCAGTTTTGAGATCTGCTGCAGTGATCTATTTGAAATCATGGTGCAGTATGTATTTCAAAATTGCTAAGAAAGCAGATTTTAAATGTTCACACCAAAAATGTGACATGATAGATATAATTAACTTGAAGTAATCATTTTGTAGTATGCACATATATCAAAACATCACATTGTATCGCACAAAAACATAAATTACTATCTGCCAATTAAAATGTAAAAAAAATATAAAGACACTTGTAAGATGAAGTATATAAAACACTAACAGTCGTCAGTGAGTACTCCCGTCCTCCCTTGGCCCTCACACACCCACAGCCAAATTCACATACAGCACCTGTTACAGAAAGTGCCCCCCCAGCCAGTATATTTCCGTGTTTTAGTTGCCCGGGTAACAGTTCCTGTTCCAGTTCGGGTTACTTGTGTCTCTTAGAAATGGCTGATCACTGTGATGCACATTGTATAAACCAGTCCCCAATTGACAAGCCATTCTGTCTCTGCACTTCCTGCCTCCTCATCCCATACAAACCCTAGACCACCAGAGATCAGAGCCTGATACTCTGGGAATGACCCTGACCAGTGCCTGTAGACATTAATAAATCTGCCTCCAGATCCGGGGTGTCGTTTTGGTGTCTCTGTTTGCTCTTGCACACCGAGCACCAGCTTTTCCAGGTAGACACCTGGCATCCCCAGCACCACACGTGCAATGGGAAAGTAATTTCCACGGCGCCTCCACAGCCCTAGAGCACCTCCCAGAGCTCCTCTGGGAGCCTCTGCAGCATGCCTTTATCACACCTCACAAAGACACTGAGGAAAGGGGACTCCAGAGCTTCCCCCAAAGCTGCAAGAAGGACGGATATGTGTGTTCCAAGTGAGCAGAGAAGTCTGAAGGGAGTAATGGCCATACATCTTCTACCGTAATAACTTTTAAAACATAACCACCATATTTCTGGTGTGTGCTAAAGGCCCAGAGGAGCTGATGGTACCACTTTTGGGTCCCGAGCCCTGAAGCCCAACAGCCGAGAGCACCCCGTCTGCACCCCGGCCCTCACCACTGGGCCCGGCACAGCAGAGATGCTCAGATGAGCCTTGCCAAGAGATGCTGAGCCCTGAGCCGGGCTGGTGGCCCCTCAGGTGCCCCTCGGGTCACTTCCAGGAGCACAGCTGCCTGGGACACGGAATCCAAAACCCTGAAGCCAGGACAGGACGTCTCACTCAAGTAAATGGGATCAAACACTGGCTCCTCCTGCTTCCCAGAGGATGCTACAGTGCACAAGCTAGGCAGACCTGCAGGGGTCGGTCGGTGGCCTTGTTCAGCCAGGCAACCCAAGTCCCAGTGAGGTGGCTTGAATATCTGAGCGGCGAGAGATGTCGCCTCCCTCCATCCCCAGCCGGCAGACTCCAGAGAGTGCCAGTTCCATCCCAGCACCAGCTGTCAAAGTCCCAGCCGGCACTGCAGCTAAGGAAGGCCATGAAGCCGTGGAAGAAGGCCGGTAATGACAAATCAGGCACGTAGACCTCTCACACACAGGTCCCTGCTGAACCGATGAGACTTTCGGCCTGGGCGGGTGAGCTAAGGCCAGGGAGGAGCGGTCTAATCGTCCCAGTGCCTCCCCATGTTATGCACTTTAGGTAGAAAGTGTTTAATTCCAAAACAACTCGCCAGGCACGTGCTCTGGCTCTTAGTTTATGCCAAAGGAAATTGAGGGCCCAAGAAGATAATGCGTTGCTCAGGTGCGGAGCCAGGGAAAGAGTAGGACCAGGAGCCACACCCACTCTCCCCTGATCCTGAGCGGGGCTCGGAGTTGTGTCCCTGTCCTCTCTGCGCCTCAGGAGCCCTGTCCTGAGGAGACCAGAGAGCGATGCAGCAGAACCAACACTGGCCTCGCCGGGGCACAGGGCACAGCGGCAGGGGAATGAAGCCACGTGGGCTCTAACAGCGGACTGCAAGGACCTGGGGCTGGTAAGGGGCAAGGACAGAGCTGTCACCGATGCCAGTGACTGGCGAGTGACTACAGAGGGCAACTTCAGCTGGGCTGAGGGGTGCCTGGGCTGGGGCAGGAACAGGGCGGTTTCCTGTGCCCATGAGCAGGGTCCTCCTCCACTTTGGCCATCAGCTCTCACTCCTTCCTCCTCCCTTCACCTCCAGGGCTCCCCGTGCACCTTTCCCTCTGTGCTTTTGCTCACACTGATGACCCCTCCTGGAATCGCTGCCCAGCCCAGCCCCACTCATCCCCAAGGTCAGCCCAAGGTCTCCTCTCTGCACCATCCGCTCATTCCTGTCACAAGCATTCAGTTAGCAAGCCAGTGCGTTAGGAGAACTTGGAGGACCTGGGGACCCAATGACCATGTTCTGTCCCCTGCTCCAATGCAGTTTGGTTCTAGCTGGAGGAGACAGGAAATAATGAGCACCCATTAGGTGTCCTAAAGGTGTGTGTGCTACCAAGAATAGCAGTGTGTGGTGACAGAGAGTGATGAGAGCCACAGGCCACTGTGGACGGGCAGCCAGTGTCTCTGTGGAGGCAGCATGTGTGAGGAGTCCGCCAGACACACTGGTCCTGCCGGGTGTGCCTAGGGAGCAGGAGTCATGGCTGGAGGGAGATGGTGAAAGGTGACAGCTGGGAAGCAGGGGCAGAACGCAGGGCACTCGCCCTCCACCGTCTCCCTGCCTCCCCTGGGCCGCTGCTTTTCTGCCACCTCCTCTACTTCAGGCCTGCTGTGGTGCTGTAGATACCAAGTCCAGTGCCCGGTTGTAGCCAGGGGCCAGGGGCTTGTCTGAGCACTATGTGGCACTGAGTGGCCTCAGAGCTCAGATCCTCAGCAGCCACGTGGCAGGGCCATCCTGTAGGCTCAGTGCCTCCTGGGGGGAACAGAGAGAGCCAGGAGTAGGTGCAGAGGCCTCTCCTGGGTCCAGGGGTCCAGTCCACAGAAGCCGCTCTCCACACCCTGAGGCTGCCTGTCATAGCCGTAGGCTGCACAGGGCATCAGGCGACTGACTTCCAGCTGTGGAATGCCCGGAGCCACCAGATGTCATACCTGCCATCTGTGTGTGGTCATCAGCAAGGTCCCCACACGGGCCCAGGCCCCCACACCTTGCGAGGAGGAGGAGAAGGAGTGGAGAGCACAGGAAACCATGGCAGAGTCCTGTCTGTGGAACCGGGTGGCCACCAGGGGAAGGCTGTAACTCTAGGCCCCTGTGCCCAGGGCCCGCTCAGCCCCAGGTACACCTCGTGCTAGACCCAGTCCCTTGAGACTGAACCTGGCCAGGGAGGAAGGTCACCCAGCAGAGACACTCAGGCAGGGACCATCCAGCAGACCTGGGGACACAATTGCTCAGGAAGTCTGGGGCTCCGCTCCGCATGGCTGTATTCTGTGCATGCCATCCCCTCCCCTGTGTCTCTGCACCTTGCTCAGACACCTTCAAGTGACAGTCTGGGGATCCTGGGTCCCTGGTTCCCACTCACACGTCTCTCAGTATAGCCCAGGCTGAGCACGAAAACAATCTGTAGCTGCAAATGCATAAGAACAGGCGTGTCTCAGCCTCCCCCAGTGATCAATCACAGGCAGTTAAGCCCCACCCCCTTCTGGTTCTGCCCAGGGGAGGGAGGCCACAGTGAAGCCCCTAGTCACTGAGCCAGAAGTGGACCCCACCACCCTGCAGGGGGCGCCTCCCTGGCGCTGGCACCAGCTCTGCAGGCCAGGGAACCGCAGCTCTGGGTCTGGAACCCAGGAACCCGGGGGAACAGAAGATTCCTAGGACTGGGTCTAATGTAACAGCCTTCACAGAAGAAACATACATGCGCACACGCACGCACACACACTGAGAAGGAAGAGGGTCTTTGACGGCATTTTACTCGATTTGGGATTTTGAAGACGTCACCTGCGTCTCTGGCCGCCCCTACTTTACAGACTTTCTTTTATTCTCTATTCAGTTCTTTCACCTCTGATGACTGGTGCACGCTCCTAAGCACAGCCCTGAAGACGGCCCTGCATTTCTAAATGGCCAGGAGCTTTGAAGGAAAGGTGGAACAGTGGACCAACCATCAGTGATGCTTTGCTGGGAGGACCCACTTCATTCCCTGTCCACAGGCACCCAGGTTCCTACTGGAGCAGTGATGGTGAAGCTTTTAGGCTTTCGATGACACGAGTTGTAGGTTCACCACCACTGTACTACGGCAGCTCACTAGATGGGGGGAAACCATCATTAAAGCTAAAACAGGGGGAGGCATGCTAGGAGGCCTGCAGGGGAGACGGCTGAGTCCGAATGACAAGACTGAGGCAGCCGTGGGGAGGAATGGGTCCAAGTAGTCGGCTCCCTAAATGCAGAGTTAGAATAGGAGTCCACTGATCTGATGCCACCCTGCAACCCCGAATGAGCCGCTTGCTGTTGCTGTTGTACTCTATTAGCTTTATAAACAGCAATCGGTGAAAATGTGTTTATGTGGTAACCAATTATTCTTTGTTGTACAGTAAAGTTAGAGAAGGAAGCAGAGAACAGAGTACCTAGGTTCTTGTAAGCCACAGTGTGAAGTGAAAGTTCCTCCTTGATGTCACGGCTGTCACTGCAGGAAGCAGCAGAGGGTCACAGGATCACAGGAGTGCTGCAGAGACCGCTGCGCCATGTGGAGCACCCAGGCAGGAGACATGGGGCACCCCAAAAGCAGGAGCAGAGAGTGGGTGCTATGGACTGCATGGGTGGCTACTGCAGAGGTCCAGGAGGAGAAAGCAGAGTGGGCTCCAGAGCTATTGCCGTGCAGAGGAAGAGAGTGCATGGTTCAGGGTGGATTCTGCAGCCTCGGGCATTGCCTTTTGGACTAAATGTAGGGAGGCATGGGAGAAACAGTGATGCAGCGAGCAGTCCAGGGCCTTTCTTCAAGGCATTTGGCACCCTACCTGACACCTCGAATTGGAGGTCCTGGGACAAATCTAGAGGAAAACTCTGTCTCCTATCTGCTGAAAGAAATAATTCCTCTCCTTGTCTTCACTTGAAGCATCAGTGAAGTATTCTGATCACATACCTGCCTCTTAGACCAAGGGGTTGAGGAACTAGGAAAGGACAGACCTGGGTCACATGGGTGGAGGAAGACAGACTGATTGCCAGCTCCCGGACC
>PVJX010021626.1:0-31637 GCA_004027295.1 Dolichotis patagonum | reverse complement strand
CCTCTTCTCTCTTCTCTTCTCTTCTCCTCTTCTCTTCTCTCTTTCTCTTCTCTTCTCTTCTCTTCTCTTCTCTTCTCTTCTCTTCTCTTCTTCTCTTTCCTTCCCTTTTCTTCTTCTTCTTCTTCTTCTTCTTCTTCTTCTTCTTCTTCTTCTTCTTCTTCTTCTTCTTCTTCTTCTTCTCTCTGTCTCTGTCTCTCTCTCTCTCTCTGTTTCTCTTTCCCTCTGGGGAGTGAACCCAGGGCCTTCACACTGAGCTATGTCCCCAGTCCTTTTAAAACATATCTTTGAGACAGGGTCTAACTGAATCACTGAGTTGCCCAGGCTGGCTCCATCTCGCCAACTCCCTGCCTCAGAACGTGCTTTTCCTAACAATCCCATCAGACCTTGGTGCCCTTCTGAACCTGGGCCTTCAGGCGTCCTCACAGTCTTCAGATCAAGGCTCAGATGCCTCAGCAGGAGGCCAGGGTCCTTCGCTGTCTGTTCTCAGCAGCTCCAGGTCCTTGGAGCCTCTGTGCCTCCACAGATGCTGTTCCCTCTGCCCGAATATCCCTTCCCTGGTCTGCCTTCATGGCCTCCCCACGCGACTGCAGATGTGCTTTTCTCTCTTCCATTGCCACAATGTCCTGTCTGACCTTGTACGTCATCTTCATCGCAGCTCTTAGACTGAAAGTGTGTTTTCATACATCTCTCCCTGCCCCTAGAGTGGGTGAGCCTGGGTGATAGAGGCCAGTATGTGCCCAGTGTCTAAATTGGGAACAAATTTACCTCTGTTGGCTGAAGGCACCCAGGAGTGAGTCCCAGGAGAGGATGACCTTGGAGCCAGCGGGAGGCTGGTGAGAGATACGGGGCAGTGTCCAGAGGACGTATGAGGGAGCGGCACCCACCCAGCTCCCTCTGGGACCCGCCCCGGCTTGCACACAGCCCTTCTTGCCCAGCAGCGTGGGGCCCGGATGCTGCCTCTCCCTCCTGAACCTTCTTCCTGTGGGAGGCCGACACTACCCAGGCTGGGGGAGAGGGGAAGGTAAGGACACAGGCCTCCAGGAGAGCCCATCCAGGGGCACTGCAGGAGACAGGCTGCAGTGCAGTCACAGGGTCCCCAGACTGAGAAGGAGCTGGCTTGACCTCATACAACTGTGCCCGTCCATGTGTCCATCTATGGACCCATCGAACCGGGCATGCATCTGCCCACCCACGCGCCCATCACTCCCCCATGGCTCTGGGCTTGTATGCATCTATCCACGCACCCATTCTTGCTATCCACCCACCCATCCACCCACCCACCCATCCGTCCCTCTATCCATCCTTGCATGCATGCATCCCTAGCTATTCCATGCTGGGCAGCCTTCTCTACATAGCCGATGGGAAAGCCGGAGATTCCTGTTCTCACGGAACGTGTGGTTTAGAGAGAGAGTGCAAGCGAGCATAGCAAACACCTAAGCTCAGGGAGTGCCAAGCCCTCGGAAAGCCGTGGGGAGGGAAGGTTGGCGAGGGTCAAGAGAGCGTGGAAGACGAGAAGCCAGGAGAGATCTGGCTGAAAGGAGGCTGTCACATGCAGGTCTGCAGAGGGGACAGCTTGGAGGTGATCACAGGGGCCCATGTGCAGGTCCTGCCTTAGTCACTCAGCGTCTGAGGATCACCGAGAAGGGGGCTTCCTCCCCTTTCTAGGGTGAAGACACTAACACTTCCTCACAGGAGGCTGTGAGAGGTAACGCACGTGTGCAGCCTGGTCCTCAGTCACCGAGCACAGAGGCTGCGCAACGCTGGTGCCAAGGCAAAGTCATGGGGCTCTTCGCATCGGCACTGGAGGCAGGGGGAAGATTGATCACCTTGGTTCTGCTAACTGGTTTCAGACTGACAGTTCTGTCTGCTTTCCACTTCGCTCTGTATTTTAAAAATGCCCCACATTCTTCCTTTATTATGCATGTCACGCAGCTCTAGTTACTGGGAAATGAGAAGGTCACGGATTGGCTCAGGGCTCAGAAATATGGCACCTGTCAGGTGCGTGATTTAGGAAGTTGGCCTTCCTTGGCGGGACCCCGGCTCAGCAAAACCAAGACAATGACTCCACTCCTGGCTGCTGAACAAAAGCTAGGAGGAATCTAAAACTGCTGCATTCACAATAAACTTTTCATTAGCAAACTTTTTTTTTTTTTAAGCAAGATGACCTTGAGATCTTCCCCCCCCTCTGGCCCAGGCTCTAAACAGCTTGGCCCAGGAGGTTGGGGTGTGTGGTGGGGACTGAGGCCCTGAGTGGATGGGACGGAAGCTGTGGCCTTGCCAGGCCAGCTAAAGTGAGAACACTGTAGGAGGAAGGGGACAGTGGGGCAGGGAGACGCGCGGGGCCATTGGGCGGGTGTGATGACTCCTTCCTGTGACTGTATTCACAGCAGCCGCCAGGGGTGCCCTTGTGTACACCTCATATCTGGTGGGGCAGAAGCGCAGATTACCAGTTCCCCTGGTGTAACTACTTTCTCTGTGGCCGATTTCAGGACACTCCTGCAGGTCACTGACAGTGGAGCTGGGAAGAGCGGTGACGGTCGGCTCTAGCATGTGGAGATGAACCAGCTCCAGGAAGGCTCTGGGATGCCATCACCCCAAAGTAATGACACCTGTCCTCTGGGTTAGGGACCCTATCGGGCACTGTGCATGTGAGGTTTTGTGGAAATTTAGCCATTGCTGTCGAGGCAGGGATGCTGCACTATCCCAAGGTCGGGAAGACGGAGGCTCAGGGACCATGCGCTCCTGGCCCAGGCTGACACAGTGAGGAGGTGGCAGAGCTGGGATTTGACAACTGCTCGCACCCGTCACTCCTGGCCACCATTCTGGTCCTTCTCTTTCCTTCCTGGATTTGCACCTGGTTTCCCACCAGGCCATGTGGCTCCAGTTTCCCTGGGGTCTTTTGCACACAAAACCACACACACACACACACACACGCACACACACACCCCTGCTGCAGGCCTGGCCTGGCTGCAGAGCACCATCTGCACCTCCTCCTTCAACGCCTCTGATCCAGGGAGACGAGTCCCGCCCACCGCTGCCCCGTCCCAGCTGTGCCTGGCATCCCTGACCTTCCTGTCCCATCAGCTTTTCCTTATCTCATGTATCCATCACAGACCCCTCCTGTCACCCCTTTTAAGCCATCTTGTCCCCCGGGGTCTCCTGCTCCCTTGACTTGCTACAACACTGACACCCTGACCGCTCGCATGACATTCCCTACAGCGAGTTTTAGAAAACTGCTGTTTGCCAGTGGTTCCCAGGAGACCTCTCAGCTACTTGGGGGCAGAGACAGTCACCAAGAGTTCCCTGCTCAGACAGCTGTGTGAGAACCCTTCCCAGAGCAGAACACCCCTGCCGCGCCCTACAGGGAAATGGGGAGGAGGAGCACTGCACCCCTGGGTCTCAGAGCCCCCAGGGGCAGCACCGGCCCAAGAACAAATTAAGTCAGCTTTTAAAGGTAATTTCCAACAGCAAATCTCAAAACTATATTTAAGTGCTACAGACACCAAGAGAAGGCAGCTGCCCCACGGCTAGGTGTGAAATGGTGGGTCTCCCACACTAACTGCTGGGTGACTCTGGCCCAGACTGGAGATGATTGAGAGTGAGGAGGGCTCGGCACTGCACCCCCACTGCTGGCCAGAAATGGGGTGCAGTCTCTGATGCCAGGGGACTCGGGCACAGCTGGTGAGGCAGGTATGCGTGGGAAACCTCAGTGTCAGGAAGATGGCCCAGACCCTGTTTAGTTCACTCTGTGATGGTTGTGTCAGGGACAAAGCGAGGATAGGACCTTGCTGGAGAGAAGGGACAATCTCGTGGTCCCCCAGATTTATTTTCAGCGTGGACTGGACTGGGCTCACGACGGCCTTGTGTCTGCACCTGGCCAGACTCCCTTTTTGCTCGGAGTGTGATGGTCTCTGGAGGCTGGACTTGGACAGTCCACAGCAGTGACAGGCAGCTTGCCCTCGGGGCTCTGCATGAAAATGAGACTGACTTTCTCCACTCGCTGTTTCATTCCCGGGCTCCCCTGGACTTCTGTGCCCGGCATGGTGCCGGTACGGATAAGATGTGAACAAGACCATGGTGAACAAATTTTAAAAATGACAGTAAAATTTACAGTGCAATTGCCACTAAGCCCTCTCAAAGTACCCCCTCATTGCTTTAAATTCACTTTGCCCATTGTTCTTTATCTTCCTGAAGCAGTTCTGGAAAGTCCTCCAGCTGTGTTCTCCAGGCTGCCTCAGTATTTGGAACTGCTCCAAAACACTTACGTCTCACGGACAACCTGACTTTGGGGAGAAGCCTGGAGTTGCACAGTGCAGATCCGGTGAGTGTGGTGCATGGAAACACACCTCGGTGTTTCTATGTAACACAACTGCCTTGAGGCAGCCACAAAAAAGCACGAAAGAGACTTACAGAACTGCTCCAGAAACTGGAATGACAGGATAAGTGTGTGTGAAGTGAGGGCGAGTTAATGGCAATGTGTGTTTTGCTCTCTAATAAATTTTTAG
This sequence comes from Dolichotis patagonum, assembly GCA_004027295.1. Classification (NCBI taxonomy): domain Eukaryota; kingdom Metazoa; phylum Chordata; class Mammalia; order Rodentia; family Caviidae; genus Dolichotis; species Dolichotis patagonum. The sequence continues at coordinate 27,132 of PVJX010021626.1, read as the reverse complement.
AAATTAAACATTCATTGTGACTTTCTATTAGACCTTGTAAGAGGTGCTTGGTAAATGCTGACCTAGGTTTGCTGCTGACCTTCTTTGAAGAACCTACTGAAGAGAGAGGGAGAGACAGAGAGAGGGAGAGAGAGGGAGAGACAGAGAGAGGGAGAGAGAGGGCGAGTCCCCGTGTTCATCCGTGCGTATGTGTGCATGTGTGTGTGTGTACTCATATATGTGTTTCCACACTTGCCCTGGATGAAGGGTGGGCAGAGCTGGCACTCAGATACCCCTGGCAGCTCTGCCCTAACTGCAGCAGCAGCAGTAGGAGCAGCAGCAGCAGCAGCAACCGTTTGACACCCACCCCGCGCCCCTCTCCTTTCACGCCATCTTTGTCAGGCAGCCAGAAAGAAAGTCTTGACTTCATTTTGAACACAATGGAACTCGAGCTTGCCAGTGTCAAATTGCCTCTCCCAGGTCACGTGGTGAAACTCTTCCTGGTGGTGAGTGGCTGGTGGCAGCTTGTGGGATGGAGGCAGCATGGGGCTTTGTGGAGTGGCCCTGAGCACACTGGGTGTCTGAGGACACAGCCCTGTGCTGTGTGAGGCCTCCTCACTTGGTGTGGGGGTGACACTGCCCACGTCCTGGAACTTCCGGGTATGTTTGTGTTATTGTCTCTGACGTGCTCCTAACTGCTCACGGAATGCAGCAAACACTCAGCAAATGCACTCGGTGTCTTTGGTCCCAAGAGACACTTCCTTGAACTGGCTGCTGTGTCTGGAAATGCGATGGGAGAAGGCCAAGGATCGGTGTGAAAGAGGAATGTGGACCGTGTTTCCAGTGTTTACTAACGGGACTGGGTCAAGGGACAGATGTGCATGGTGACAAGAAGCAACACAGCTTCTCTATGCTTCCCTGTCCTTGCCCAGAGATTAGAGATAGTGACGGCTCCTCGCAGGGGCACTGGGATGACTGGATGAGGCGATGGATGGGACATGTCCTGCCTGGGGCCTGTGCAGCATGCAGCCTTTACCAGGACCTGGGTGTATTCTGAGAGTAAGATCAACAAGTCCTAGAATCACAATGTCACTGTCAAAAGCATCGGCTCAGTGGAATTCCATGGGAACTCCTCAGGGCCCTCAGACCACTGTGATAAAGAAAGGCAGAGACAGAGGCGGTACAGGGGTGCCCACAACACTGGGCACCCTGATGCCTCAGTGCCCATTGGTGAGTTCCCCCTGCCAGCACTGGCGTTTCCTGCTGAGAGCTCACATCAGCTATCAAAGCCTTTTTCTGCCTCATTCACCATTAGCAGACAGGCTGGGTTTGATGGGGAATCTGCCCCCCCAAGAGTGGCCCTGGGCCAGTGGCTGGTGGTGGTGGCTCACAGACACCCAGTTCAGCTGCTCCCTGGAGGGAACAAGCCATGCTACACATCCTTTGTCACGGTGGTGGCTGACTACACAGAGCGTGTGGGCTGCACTGTCTTGCTGTCCACTTCCTGCTCCCTTGCTGGTATTTTATAAATAATCCTTGTCTCCATGTCTGCTTCTGGGCAACCCAAGGTAAGCCATGGGGTCCACAGGATTTCCAGAAGCCCATGCCTGGGCCAGCCTAAACACGACATGATGACATAACCACTTCAGGGGTGAGGCAGACCCAGGGGTTCCGCTGAGCACGGGCCACAGGAGAAGTCAGTAGAGCTCAGCAAGAAAGAAACGAGGTCCTTATGAATGAACCCCCAGGGATGGGTGTCCAGGTAGAGCCTGCAGGATGGGGTTTTAAAAAGCTGCCCCATGGGGCCACAGAGAGACCCAGCTCTACACCCAGAGGAGCTGGCACAGGGGACCAATGTTTCCTAAACTGCTCCCTCCAACTGCACCACAGCCCTAGAGGAAGGTGCTATCATTTCTGGCTATAAGTGAGGAAATGGAGGCCTTGAGAGGGAGAAAGGAGCCCACGCTGTCCCTGTGAGAATTGAGACAGTACCGCCCCAGCCCCAGGCTCTGCTTCCGGCGAGCACTCATCTAACAGCATTTTCTGCTTCTTCCTGACATCATGGTTTCACGCTTGGAGGTTTTAAGTCTGTCCTGAGTGACAGAGATGATAAGACAGGGACCCTCCTGTCTGCTAATGGCGAATGGGGCAACGTGGACTAACCTGTTCACTCACTATGACCTAAGAAGTTGGGAAACATGAGTAAAAAAGGAGAAGTCAGGATAGGTGAGTGGATGTGGGACAGCAATCCTGGGAGCCTTCATTCTCTCCCATCCTTAGAGCTGTTACCCCATTTCACGGACAGGCTCAAAGAGTTCTACACAGTGATGTCACTCTGAATCTTCAGCAAGAAGTTTCTGATGTTTGGAAAGGATGTGCCAGACCGAAAGAGGTAACCTATGCAGGTAAACAATCATTAATGGGATTACTGGTGCCAGGCGAGGGGGAAGGGTTGATCCAGTGAATCACATGCTATTGTTAGGGCCCCGAAACTGTTCCGTGTAGGACTGTCACAGTGGACATGTGTCACGATGCATTTGTCCAAACCTAGAGGATGTCCAGCACTGAGATGTAAGGTGCGAGTACGTGACGCATTCTGGGTGACAGTTGTATGTCAGTATAGGTTCATTAGCTCTAGCAAATGGACCCCTGCATGGGGGTGGGGTATGGTTAACGGGAGAGGCTGTGTGGGGGCAGGACCGGGGAGGGAGGGGTTCTAGGGAATTTCTGAATCTTCTGCTCAGTTTCGCTGTGAGCCTATCACAGCTCTAAAATATAAAGTCGATTAAAAAGAAAAGTAAGCAAGTCTAAGTTTTCCCAGCTTCACGGGAAAAAAAATCGAACTCAGCAAAATGAAGATCATATTGAGAAGATGATGTTAAAGGCAAACTGCATATACTTAGGAGAGACTCTAAGAACACGATACAACGGTCATCAAAGATGGAGGGAAAGCTATCACAGGTTACCCTCCAGCACGGCCTTTCTTCCCCCGAGCCCCACCTCCAGGCCATCACAGCCACTTTCAAATCTGACTTCTGGCTGGGCCTATGGTTGGGGCCAAGTGTGACACTGGTGGGTGACCCATTTCTCCCACGGGTCTGACAGCCTCTCTCCAGGGGCACCTCCTCGTCACCTCCACACAGCCTCCCAGGTCACTTTGCCTTTTTGCATACATTTTCCAGAGTTGATTTCTGGTGCTTGTATCCATCCCCCATGGGTTAAGAAAAAAACTCAGAAGCAGGACACTTCTGGAAAAGGAACTGGACCTGCAATGCTGATGCATGAGTACCAGGGCCTGAGTGTTAAACACCCAGGGCTCTGGGGCTGAAATCTTGGCTCCCCAGTGCAATCAGTAAAACTACCTGAAAATGTTAAGACAGCTCCCTGCAGGAAGTCCTGGCACCACTGGCCAGGGGAAGGTCAGCACGGATGTGGTGGGAGGATCTCAACGAGGAAGAACAGTGACATGCATGCACTATCCAGACCCTGATCAAGAGGGGGAGCACTAACCTCCCATGGAAAAGAGGGTTTTCGTTGGCCATAAGTAACTTTGCATGTCGTGTAGGAAGAGCCCAAGTGATTATTACACGGAATTTAATATTTATGCCAGTGTGAACTCGTAGCAATAAAGCTCCATCCCATACTTCTGTGGAATGAGGTGGGGTATTTATGAGCAAAGGCATGCATGGCTGAGTGAAGAAATACACTGCATGACAGCAATAAAGCGCTTCCTCTCCAGCCCAGCTGCTGCTGCAGCCTCTCCGAGGTGGAAAGGCTTGCTCAGCAAATAGCACTCCATCTTAGCCAAAAGGCCAAGAAGGGATCTCAGCAAATAACGATCACCTGAGATCACAAAGGAGGCGCTGCGAAGTCTCAGCTCCCCGTTCCCAAGTACTGGGGATCAAAACCAGGGGTCTTCCACCATTGGGTTGCACCCTCCTATCCTTTCTATTTTATATTTTGAATCAGGGTCTTGCTAAATTGCCCAGATTGGCTCTGAACTTTCAATCTGCCTGCCTCAGTTTCCTGAGTAACTGGAATAACAGGTGTGCACCATTGTGCCTAGCCTCCTTTGCTTTTCTAAAAACACAAGAGATGTTAAAAAGGTAGTTGCCAAAAAGTCTAGCCAGGAAGTAAAGGTGAGTTAGGAACCTATTCTTACTGGGGGTGAAACTGGATGGGTAATGCCAGCGCCCTCTCCTTACAGGACACTCAGAAGAAATCTCTCAATTCTGTCTTCTGTAAGAAAGCCACTAAGGTTGGGCTTCATGGCACACACTTTTTAATCCAAGCTATTCTGGAGGCTGAGGCAAAAAGATCCTAAGTTTGAAACCAGCTTAGGCAATTTAGGGAGAACCTGTCTCAAACTGAAAAACTGATAACGACTGGAGTTGGAGCCTGGCACCCTCTGACTTCAAACCCCAGTACCAGGAGAACCAAAACCAAAAAGTGCTACTAAGTTAAAGCAAACAAATCCACAGGCACCAGGGTGTCAGCCACTGCCTATTTAACTCAAACAGTCAACAGTCCCTAAGTCTACTTTGTGACACTAATATGTGTTGCGGTTTCTATAAGGTTTTGAAAGTCTTAAAACTATCCCTTCTCCTTACGGTAGTGAAAACCCTGGGCTTTAGTTACAGGGGTAGGAAGCAGAACACGAAACACTCGGAATGGTGCAGTATGTTCTGGATCATGTGGAATGGTCTGGGTCTTGTGGAATGTTCAGTTGTGGGCCACTGTTCCCTGGGCTCACCAGAGTCCCCTGGGAATACAGACCTGAGGCCACTGGATGTCACTTCAGAAGCGTGCTCATGGTGACTTCCTTGTGCATCTGTGATTCGCAGGGACCATGAATGTTGTGGCTTGGCACTATCTCCTTTCCCTCTTGTAAAGCCAGTATGACTTTGCCAGCTCTCTGGAGCCTCACTGTCTCCAGGTCGGGGCGGCTGCTCCTGGGGCTACTGCTGCCCTTCGTGCCTTCTCGACACTAATACTGGCAGCAAGGAAGGCCAGTTTAGGGACCTTAGAGAGGTTCTGATAGCCCTGGCCAAGGGTACGTGCAGGGCTGATGTCATTGGCACCCATGGTTCTGATTGGCTGCTGCCCTCTGCCTACTGTTCTCATTTGGATATTTCCCATGAACACTCAGCCCCAGCTCTGGCTGAACCAAACCTCCCCAGTTACAGGAGTGTTACCTACAGATTGCCTGTACAGACTGTCTACAGATTGGAAAGTGAAACTGTGGCCAGGGGTGCCTATCTGTCTTGGCTTCAACTCTGTACAAAAGAATGCAATGTTTATTAGCTCAGACTGGCCTCAACAGGAACACATTCAGTCCAAGCAACCTCATTTCCCATGAAAACGAGGTACTTCCCACTTGGTCTCCGGGAGACTTTTCCCAAGGTGTGGAAAAGATTGGAAGGTGATGGGAGCGATGACAGCCAATGGGGTGAACCCCCATGGAGTGACCATTTCCCGTAGGGGCTGGACTGTCACACCTGCATCTGTTAATCTGCCAGGGATGGGTGTACAAAGGATGACAAAAAGCATGGTGTGTTTGAATTTAAAATGTATTACAGCAAAGGATGTGTCGCCATTAATCTCTCTCAACACTCTCTCAGAATACTTCCCTCGCTCCAAATACTCTTATCCCTTCAGAAGCAGCCCTGGAAGTCCTATCTCATTTGTTTACAAAGCATGATAAAAGAGTGCCATCCAACAGAAAGTCAGACACATAAAAATGTGACGGAGTGTCCTCATCCACCTTAGTCACTGGACTCAGCTCTGGTCAACTTCTGGCTCTTCCCTGAAGTCTAAACGACCATGAAAAGTCACATTTTTCATGGAATCAAGCCCTGAAAGCAGTCCTGAAGGGCACTTCTGAAAGGCGACTTCCAGAACTGCTGCAGGAAGAGGTGAGGGTGATAAGCGCATTCGAAACAGGAGGTGGTGGTGGGGGGGCGTTTTAGGGGGAATTAATGGGAATGTGTCTTTAATAAGTTTTTAGAATTTAAACACTCACTGTACCTTTTAGCCACACAGCGTATGAGCATATTAGACACTGAGAGAGCTGAGAGGCTCTGGGAGAGATGAAGGTAACTGCTCCGTCTCGGGGTGGGTGGGTTTGCTGTGGGTGGTGGGGAGACTTCAGGGTAAAACAGACACTTCCTTTGCACTGGTTTGTGCTGGAATCAGCACAGCAGTCAGAAGCCTATAGCATTTGGGTTGATTGAGCTGAGGGATTTTGGCCTGAGTTTTATTAATGTTAGGAAGCAACGCACCTCTCTTCACCTTAACACTTCGTTAACAGTGGCTCAGAAATGCACATTTGAGTAACTACTTTAAAGATAACAATATGTAAAGTACTAATCATTGTTATTCTCCTGCTGTTTTTATTTGTTTTGTTTTTTGACTTTTTGAGACATGTTTAGTTATGCAGTTCATTGTGTCCTTGAACTCACTTTGTAGCCTAGTCTGACCTCAAACTTGCAGCAATCCTCCTGCCTCAGCTTCCCCAGGGTGGGGATTACAGGCATACGCCACCATGCCCGGCTCCTACTGTTTTGTTATGCAATTTTTTTTCATAAAAACATTTTTTATAAAAGAAATGCCTGTCATTTTGGTGTCAGTTTGTGGAATGCTTTTATTACTTTAATAGAAATTCTAATGATGTATCAAACTTAACAGGGCTGAGTTTTTTTTAGGGCTGAGTTTTCAGAGATGCAATGCTATTGTATATACTTCTCTACAATTTTTTATGTGTGTTTAACACACTACATGGCCAACACCACATCACGTGTGGAAAGAGTATAGCTACCCAGAGGAAAATGATGTCTATAGCGTGGAGCACCAAGGGGCAGTGTGGACTTTTCCCAGGACAAAGGTGAGGTGTAGACTAATCAAATAATAATGCAGGTAATCTGTCAAAAGCTGTCTTGGGTGGGCAGGCATCTCTGCCCTGCAACCTTGAGCAGGTGCAGCACTGGCCTTGTCCGAGAGCACAGCGCCCTGCGATCCTCACCCCGGGGTCTTTCCTCCTCTACCAGACAATGAAGGCCAGAGGGGGCCTTTTACCCTGTCTGCATTCACTCTGAGATTTGTGCCGTAGTCTCCACTGCGTCCCTGGGCTTAGATGCTGACCCACGTCTGAAGCGGACCTGTCCTCACCTGGGTGGGTGCAGCCCTGCTGCTTGGTCACAAGAGCCACCAAACGTCTGGTGACAATTGTAACACTCAGCTTTCTCTTAGCCACTAAAGGCCCTGCCCCCAATCCTGGTTGTGTCTGCTAGGGCCTGAGTCCTGCCTCCTCAGCTTCCTGTGGTGAAACCTGGCCCCACTAGCTCAGAAGTGCGGTTATATGCACAGGCGGATACGAAGGGAGGTAATGGAGTTAAAAATCATCACTGGGGACTGGGTAGTGCTCAGTGGTAGAGCACGCCCAAAGCCCTGGTTCCATCCCCAGCACTGCCCAAAACAAGTTCCTGCCCCCACGAGGTTGCTGGAGTGGGCTCTAATGTCCCATGACCGATGTCGTTTAAGAGGAGATTCCGGGAGACCTGGGAGGACACCGGGAGAAGCCGCCACCTGTGAGCTAAGGTGAGAAGCTGTGGAACAACACCCTCTGCCCACGTCTTGATCTCAGACGCCAGTCTCAGAGCTGTGGGAGGTGAGATGCTGGTGGTCAAGTCCACGGTGCCCAACACCTCGCCGACCGCAGGAGCCCAGGGTCTGTAACTGCCCTGAGGACAGGCGCCCCGCTGCGCCTCTCACCTGTCAGGGAGGTTTGCTAACTGAGGCCTCGAAGCTCACCGGCTCCCCCTGTCCCAGTCCCCCACAGGCCCACAGCAGCTGCTCCTGCTCTTGTCCCCCACTGCTGCGCCCTTGCAGAAGTCAGGGCCCAAAAGGGACCTCTAGTCTCCAGCCTGCCCAGCTAATCAGGGTGACACGGCTGAAGAATGTGGTAGGTGGGCGACTGACCATCAGTGGGACCCCTTGTCTCCTCTCCCTGCCTCACAGACAGGTTTAACTGAGGAACCACGAGGAAGGGGTGACTGCAGGGGTCCTTACCACCCCGCCCCACGAGGCCGGCTTTCCCACAGCAGCCCCGCTTGTCACCAGGCTCGGGCTCTGCTTTGGCAGCCTGGAGGGGGTCCTCATTTTGAACCCCAATGTGTGCACAGAGTTTTTCCCTTTTTGTGTCGATGGGCCCTCCTGGGGTCACCTCCGTCCTCCTCAAACACTGCAAGATGGTGATTGTGCTCATTCCTCGCTCTTCCTCCAGCCCGAGTTCCTTGCCAAGGCTCCCATGGTGGAGTTTTGTGCTCTCTCCTGGCTTTCTGAGTGATGCGCACGCAGAGTACCGCTTGCCAAGGGCTGGGGAGACAGCTGACATGGCGGGGAGGGCTTCATGCTTGTTGAGCTTTATCTCATTACAACCCTGTCGCTAATCCTCCCAAGAGGAAGTGACTCAGGCACAGGGTGGGTGAGTCTGCATCCAGTCCCAGGGTCTGTGTCTCTGTGACTCTGCTAAGTGCCCAGCCTTTCCTAGGCTGCCCTCTCTAAATTGCTTCAGAGTGTCCACACGCCTCCCAATGGGAGCATCAAGAGGACAGCAGAAGCCAGAGATATGTGCAGGGGACCTGGGCCCAGCCAGCGCTGGATTTGGGGAATTTTTACTAACCATCACAAAACATTTTTGCCTGAGATCAAATGTGCCATCACTGAGGATCCTGGTGTCTGAAAAATTACCGTGAAGGGGGTTTTAGCCGACTCTCTCGCCTTGAATCGGCTCACCTGGCCAAGTTTCAGCTTGTTGTTCTAACGCGCACCATTCTCAGCCTCGGCCCTCGCGCTCTAGGGGCTGGCTTGTTCTTACTGAGAGGGCACTGCACACCCAGGATGTCAGGCAGCACACCTGGCCTCTGCCCATGAGATGCCAGCAGCATCCCCTTCCCAGAGCTGCAGACACTGCTGGATGTCATCTGGGGTAGGGCCCACTGCCTATCGTATTTCAGTCCACTAGAGATAGGCCGTTTGCTTTGGACCCTTTGGAGAAATCCAAGACAGGAGGGATGAATAATGGTTCTTAAAGGTCTCCATTCTTTCCGTGAATCCAGACAACTTGAGAAGAGTGGGATATAATGAATAGAGAGAGACGTAAGGTCAGGGACTGAATGTTACCCATCAAATAGATTTTCCATATGTCCGACGTAGATGGCAGGGGCAACATGCAGAATGAACACTCTAACTCTACGACATAGGATGATACAGTCTATGAATAAAATGTTTACTTCCTCAGAGCAAAAATGAGATTATTCATTTCATTCTCCTACCATCACGCGTGACTGGCCCTGGACAAATACAAATCGGTCTGGTGACAAATGTGTTTCGAGAGGTTTGCTGTGGACGGCGATGTGATAGCAGCTTTCTAAGCAATTAAATGCGTGTTTACTGGGTGTTTGCTTTGCGCAGGGCCTCTGTGGGCTCCACGGGGGGTGCAAGCTCAGTGAAGACACAATCCGGGGCTGGGGCTGCGTGTCTCAGGTGCGGCACCCGCTCTGTGTGGGGGAATGTGTGGGTGGGTGGCGGGCAGCACAGATCAAGCAGGGGCTGGTGGGGGCCTCCTAGGTTGGAAAAGGGAGGAAGACGAGGGTGAGTGTGGCAGGTTGCTGTCGCCTCTGTAACAAATTACCAAAACCCTAGTGGCTTAAAACTCCTGCAATGGATCATCTCAGTACTGGAGAGCAGTCTAACACCAAGGTGCACGCAGGGCTGGGTTCTCTCTGGAAGCTTTGAAATTTGCCTTTTCTGGCTGCTAGAAGTCACTTGCTTCCCTCGACCCATGGCCTCTTCATTACATCACTCCAGCATCTGTTATCACCTCCCCCCTCTGACTCTTGGGGGGGGGAACCCGTGTGATGCTGCTGCACCCTTCTACCTGCAGATAAGTCAGGGGACTCTCCCCGCCTCAGGATCGATCCAGATTTTAATCCCACCTGCAGAATCGCCTACCACAGAAAAGCACAGAATCATGGATTCTAGGGACCAGGGTGTGGGTGTCTTTGGATGCTGGGGACATTATTCAGCCCAAGTTGGTTAGGGGAAGGAGGAGACAGGAAGGCTGTCAGTTCAGGGAGGAAGACACGCATTACGGAAAACTTGGATCAAATGTCGGGTCTGAGCAAACCTAGCACAGTGGAAAATTAAGCTAGGGTGAGTGGGCAAACACCTCAGCTCCACCTGTAGACACCCAGACAGCCCAGTTCCTCCTCATGTGCAAGTCCCAGCAGGGACATCTGGCCCCGGGCAGGTGAGGAACAGGTCTGTGAGAACCGGAGGTGCCGGGGTTGGGCTGACTTTTCCTTGGGAAGACATTCCAGGAGGTTCTGAAGAAGAGCTCGTGCTGCAGAGAACCGGTCACCCGGGAAAGGATGCCTCTGTCTTCTGTGTGGATGAGCAGAGTGGCCCGTGACTCTGGGCAGAGGCTGGAAGTCTCGCGCCTGCCTGGTCACATCATCTTCCCCGTGGCAACCATCAGCACTGCTGCTGGAAGGCCCTCATGCCGAGAAATGGGGCCTGGTTTTTCTGGGACCTTGTGCAAACTACTTTGGGCGATGGCAATTTTGGCAGTGACTGCTCCCCTTGGTGTCCCCACCTCTGGGCCATGCCCAGGAGCTCAGATCCAGAGGGGAAGGGCCCTGAAGATTCTGCTCTCCGGGCTCCATTTCTGCCTTCAGGGTCCGTCACAAAGCTGTGTGCCATTCGATTCACTTGTGTGTCATTATTTCATCCTTCACCCCTGTCTCCTGCCCCCTTTCTCCCTTCCCATTTGTTCCCTCTGTGACCGTTTATTGAACGGCCACCAGATCGATTGCACAGCGAAGAATGTCAGGGCGCGTGAGGAATGTAAGAGTGGATCATGTCTCGTCAGCTCAGCCAGCCGGGTCTCAGAGAGCAGAGCAGTGGGCGACGATTCATTTAGAAATTGCAATAATATTTGCTTAACATGTAGTTGTAAAAATATAGTCAGCACATTGCAAATATTACTGGTTGATGAGACCACAAAAAAGGTAAGTCAGTGTAAAGTCCACTTAACAGTGGTAAGCAATGTGACCAGATACACAGAGGGTGTCAGGGATGGGACAGGAAGGGTCCTGGAGTGGGGAAGGACTTAGGCGAGGCGAAGGGAAATGACCAAAGCGAGGAAGGTGGTGACGATTGGCCTCAGCACAGAGTTGGAGGGGAAAGCTGTCACTTCCCATGCATCAAAAGCTTTGTGGACCATGTGACATTCTGTGTACCACATGGGGCTGGAGAGACCCACCGGCTGTGAAGGGAGAGGCAGGCAGGGGAGATTTCTGGAAGGGTGATTGTCAAGGCAACGGCCAAGTTCTAAGCACAAAACACGCGTGGAGTTCTGGAGACAGGGCCAGGCGTGGGGGATACCTACTGAACCCCCTATGTGAGCCTCTCTGTCCTCTATCTTTCTCTGTGACGGGACCAGCACGGACAGCTATCACTTGTCCATCCTCCTCCTTCTGGGAGGGAACCTATCTTCCTAGTGTGTCACCCCATTTTCATGCCATTTAGGTGGGACTTCCAGTCACAACGCCTGTCTGTCCTATCACCCACTCATTGCTTTGACGCTGACTTTGAATTCACTTGCCTTTTTTTAAACATGGGCTTCACCCAAGCAATACTCCGAGGTGCTAGCTATGCTTACCACAGACATGCAAAGCTCAGCGGCTGGAGAGCCAGGAGGTTAGACAGGGGCCCAGGGCAGAGGGCAGAGGGCAGAGGGCAGAGGGCAGAGTCTGTGACACCCATGTGGAGCCAAGCGGAAGTCGCTGCTGGACTGGTGGGGGTGGAGCCCCTGGTGGGGGTGTAGCAGGCGGAGCTCAGCGGGAAGAGGCCGGGGAGCACAGTGGCTTGAGGCACAAGGAGGGTGCAGTCAGGGACAGAGCCTGCAGCGTGGGGCGCTGGAGCTGGTGGGGGTTATACACAGGCAGGGTTCACCATGTGGCTGGCCAGCCAGCTGTCTCTTGGAGTTTCAGGGACAGCTCTCGGTGGACTTCCAACGAAATGCCATGCTTTCCACCAATCTTCCCATGTGGAAACATCTGCTTTCTCATCTTGTTTGGGAAGGCACAGTTTCCAGGACAGTGTTTGGCTCCTGTTTCTGAGCAGGTTTGAGGAAGATGCTCCGGTCCTGCTGTGGGATGAGTTCAGTTACACACAGATTTGTATCTTGTGTCCTCTGACCCAGGTCTGGCTTTGTGCATGGTAAGTGCCTAAGAATAGCAAAGCTGTGCTCACAGAGGTGGGCGGAGATGAAGTGGCAGGTGGTGAGAGGGACCTGGCCTCATGCTGGCATTATCAGAAGATGCTAATAAATGCTTACTAAGTGAAGCATGATGGAGACAGACGTTTCCCTAATGGTCTCCTTAATGGTCTGTCACTGTCACGCAAGGATAAACAGCCCAAGAACAACAAGAGCACATATAGCGATTTCCTTCCACCTGCAGGGGGTCCCAGGCTTATCATCCTAGGGCTCTCAGCACGAGTGGCTTGGTAGGTGCGCTGAGGCATGCATGAGTGGCCATGCGTGTGTATGTGACACGGGACACCTGTTTAGGGGACTGTCCACTCCTTTCTCTTTTGGCTTCACCCAGTACAGTGAGATACCACCAACTTGAGGCCAGTGATGCCTAAAAGCAGATACTTATCCTCTTTCAGAATCACAAAGCTGGCTTTGACTGCTATAACAACAAGCATGAAGTAGCCTAAAGCATCTGCCAACAGTATAGAGCCTGGGCAAGCCCTGCCCCGCACTGGGTATGAAGTATGTCAGCCCTGGCCCTGTGAGGGACCTACACCGGCCACCATTGTCCTTGAGGTTACAAGTCCTAGTGTGGAAGGAACAAATACTGTAGGCTGGGCACTGCAGGAGGACACTGTGGCATAGACCTGCCATTTCATAGCTGCGTGACCTTCTGAACACATGCACGTAACCTCTCAGCCTCAGAAACGTTTCCTGTGAATGGAGCCAGTACGACCCATTTAAGGTTATTTGGAGGAAGAAATGATAGCCCAGAAAATGCCTGGCACTTACTACCTGCTCAGTAAAATTTAATTCTCTTTCTTTTGGGTGTGCCAACTGATTTTTTTCTGATGTCCTTTAAAATAAATCCTAACTCTTAAAAATTTTGATGCTCTAGTTTACATTCCAGGAGATTCCTAGAGGCAGATACAGCAGAGTATGGAATTCTGCAAATACAGAAAAACTCCTCATCAGGTAAAGCCTTGCTTTGATCCATTTATCAACCCGCAAGAACTATTCTAGCAGTCCTTCCTTATCTGCGGTTTTGCTGCCATGGTCTCGGTGGCTGGGGCCAGCTGCAGTCTGAAAATGTTAGATGGAAATTACAGAAATAAATAGTTCATAAGCAGGAAACTGCTTTCAGCTCTGAGCAGGGTGATACAATCTTGCACTGTCCAGCTCTGCCCCACCAGGGTCTGTGGTCATTTCTGCGTCCAGCATGTGAACGTCATGCACACTGCTGGTCTGTCACTTAGGAGCAGGGTCAGCAGATGGACTGCTACAGTACCACTGTGCTTGCGTTCAGCTTCGCCTTAGGGTACTTAATCATGGCTCCAAAGCCCACAAGTAGGGAAGCCAGCAATTTTATTACAACATATTGTTAGACTTGTTCTATTTTGTTATTAATTATTCTTGCTCTTTCTATTCTTAATTTATGAGTTAAACTTTATGATAGGCATGAAGGTATTGGAAAAAACATAGCATATGTAAGGTTTAGGACAATCCATAGTTTTGGGCATATAGGAGTTTTGGGACGCACCAGTCAGGATAAGGAGGGGTTACTGTACCTCAAATAATCTTAAATTCTATCCCACCCCTACCTTTTTTTTTTTGGTCTTTTGGAGAGAGGGTCTCAATATACAGTTCAGGCTGGCCTTGAGCTCACTTTGTAGTCCAGGCTGGGCTAGAACTTGCAACAATCCTCCTGCCTCAGCCTCCCAAGTGCTGAGATTACAGAAGTGTGCTACCATGCCCGGCTCCAGTTGAATTTTAGAAGATTCTTTTTTCTGTTAGGTAAGATTACAGCATTCAGTTTGATGACAGATGAGCATGGAAGGCTTTCAACAATTTTCTAACAGAGCTTAAATTCAGTTCTAACAATAGTTGCCATGCAATTGAGAAGGAAGGAACACTTAATTCCTGGACCCCCGCTGCTGAGAAATGTTGCTTTCCCTGGCATAGGGGGCCATGCAGGAGGGTACCTGGGGCTGTAGCCCGGCAGGATCCCAGGTCTTGTGGCAGCTATGTCTAGCTAAATCCACCACTGCAGCCCAACAAGCATCTCCCTGACACCCTAACTCCTGCTTCCTGGGACAATCGGTGTGCGGGGCTGGAGGGACACCTAAGTTCCGCATTCTGGCACTGAGGAAGAACAAGTGTGTGGTTTAGGGTACCTTTCAGGGTAAATCCTTATTACTGTTTTTGTTCACTACCTCTCTTGTCTTCATACCCCAACCATGCTAGATTTGAAATCCCACCTTGGAGAAAATGCCAGAAATGCATAGTTATTCCTTAATTCATCTTGAGGCAGTTTTCTCCTCCAGACCAGATGGAAAACCACAGCTTTGGGTGAGAGGGCAAAATGCTTCTCAAATCCTCACGAAGATTTCTGAACCGTAACTGAGGCTGGGGACGGCAAATCCTGTGAAGCCTGGGTGAAGGGTCCCTGTCATTTTGTAGATGCCAAGAAATGTCTTTATAGAACTCACAAAGGAGTGAGCCTTTTTATTTCTCCTTGTAAAAAGTGTGCTGTGTGCAGGGTTATCTGGATGGATGGGGCCGTGGATCATCTGTTTTGTGCAGCCGAATGGATGTTATGACAGCTGAAAGGGACGCGGTCCCGGCAGCAATCTCGAGCCTGTGCTTATTACGGACTCAGGGCCCTGGTGGCCTGGCCAGCAGCCAAGCTCTTGCAAACCTGTAGGAGAGGACAGCACCTCTGAGTGGTCCACAGAGAGGAAGGATGCTTCCCCACAATGCCACTCCCTGTTCTTGCTTTTTACAAAGCCTTTCCTTTTTTATAAAAGTAACATACGTGTTCTGCAGTGAGAACTTTACTAGAGTAAAATCAAAATTAAAAATCACCATGAATTCCAGGAGCCTGACGGAGCCACTCTGAATACGGGCTGTTTTAAAAATACAAGGACTTCTCTACACATGACTTACACACTTGGGGTTGTACAGTTTATCAGCTTGGATACCCTGCTTTCCCTACTTCACTTTGTATCAGGAACAATTTTTCCCAGCTTTAAATTTTTTCTAAAACAGTTTTCATCACTACATATTATTCCATATTGTGGCTGCTCCATGGTTTATTTATGCACCTCCTATGGCTGGGCACTGAATATGTTTTCCTTCTTTCTGCTTCCATAAATAAGGCCTCAGCATATGACTCGGTACATAAATATCTGTTTCCTGAGGACATAAGCTTTTGACACCATTTCTGATTATTTCTGTGAGATGGATTCCTCTGGGTAGAATTACTGGTATGGAAGCATACAGCTGCTTGAAAAGAGCTGATACATAATGCAACGTACCCCTCAGAGCATTGGAACCAATCTGCATTCCAGGTATGTTTTTTAAGCTACTATTTGACACACCATGTTTTCTTGTCTCAAGTGTGTGGCCCTATTTAAAGAGAGGACAACCTAACCGAGAACCCTCTGATCAGTCTTTCCCACTGCGCCCAGGGGATGGAGGCTCCATGGTGCAGGCAGGTGGCACAGGGAGGTTTTCTCTGCTCCCTGATCTGCCCCGATTTATCTCTTCCCACCCCACAGCAATGTGGCAGTGGGCTGTTTTTATATAGCAGTATGTGTCACCCAAACAAGTGCTGCCATTACTCTGAGTTCCCTGAAGAGTCTGGGTTTCTCTCTTCCCTGTTACCCTTTGTGTTCCCCACTGTCTGGCTTGGAAAGCCCACAGTGTCATTGGTCAGCCCCACAGTTCATTCTTAAGACTCACCCCAAGGGAGGTGGGAGAGACCAGAGGCATGTGGTCACTTCCCTGGAGCATCTTCCAACCTTGTGGGGAGATGAGAAGCACTCGTGTGAGCAGGGACAGCTTCTCTTCCCTTCTGGACATTTCCTAGCTTCCCTTGCAGCTAGGCTGGGGTGTGAGAAAGTGTTGGGACCTGGCCACAAAACTTCCTCAAGAGCCACCTTGCTCTCTTTCTTCCCTTCCATAGCAATGCTGGAGGCCACAAATGACGACAGATCCATAAGACAGAAGGAGTTTGGACCACTGAGCAATAGCAGCTGTGCTGCAGAGCTGTCCCCAGGCCCACTGTCCCCACTCTTCAGTTGAGTTGTGATGTGAGAGTGACCAACAAACATCTATTCACCACTGAGACCAGGGATCTTCTACAACAGCTAGCACTACTTATCTGGACTGGAGTTGCAAAGTACAGGGTCATGAAAGCTGAGCCCCTGCAGCCTGGAGATGGGGCAGAGGATGGTAGTAGGTGGTGAGGGAAGGATTATAGGCAGTGTCTGGGGGTGGTTCTCAAAGCTGCAAGGTAAACATGTTCTGGGTTCTTATTACATTCCAGGTACTGTGTGAAAAGCTTGGCTAGATCAGCACGTTTTATCCATCTCCACCTCCGTCTGGAGCAAAGGAGGCATGGAAAGGTTAAGTAACTCACCTACGGTCTTACATTCTAGAGAGCTGATGTCAGACTCAGCGTGTTCCCAACCACCTTATGCCCTGAGCAGACCTGAGCCACGTGGAGATAACGAGAGAGAGAGAGAGTGAGAGAGAGAGAGAGAGAGAGAGAGAGAGAGAGAGAGAGAGAGAGAAAGCCAAAGGAGCAGAGGCCGGTGAGATTGTATAGGCAAAATACTTGGTCTCCCCTTCAGGGGGCCTGAGTAGCTGGCCATGGTGCTGAATCGGGGCTTCATGCGGTCGGTCAACGCGTCCTGTGGGAAAAGCTGGGGTGCAGTGGGGGAGCCTCTGGGGAGCTGCCCTGGCACGGAGGCAGAGGAACGCTGTATGTATTTGGGGCTACCAGATGGTGGTGAACCCAAACAAGGACCTGGGCATCCTAGTTTTAGTTCCAGTCTCACGCAGTGCAAAAGGCTGTTCTGTCGCCTGTGTGAGAAGAACAGCTGTGAGGGGGACGTAGCCAGGGCCAGATGTGAGACCTTCTGCTGTCCCCTTGATCTTCTGTTCCTAAACGTCTGGACACCGAGTGTCTCACCTTTTCAGGGACCGAGTCTTTCTATTCTGGCTCGATAGCTACAGCTATCAAGAAGTAGGTGATGACAAAGTGACTTATTATCCAGCCTGGCTTCAGCTGCCTGTGTCACCTGCAGCTGAGGTACCTGCTGTGGGAGCACTCACATGACTGTCTCGGCAGTGACATGAGAAATGTCCCCTGTAATCCTCCACCCCGGAGCCATACATCCTGAGAGTCTTGACTTCGCTCTTTGTGGGGAATAATGTTGTTTTGTTGAGAAGGGGAAGAGGGTGTAATTAGATTCCTCTTAAATGTTACATTCACTCTTGTTAATCAAAAATTAGTGGCTCTTAAAAAAATAAACACAACTCAGCTCCCCAGGAAGCTGATAGCAATTCCCATGGCCTATTTAATTACACAAAATGAAACAAAACACGCTCTTCTGCTTCTCGCCGGTGGAATTAACCAGATGAAATATAATGGTGGCCATATCTGGGTGGTGGGATTAAAGGTGAGCTTTAATTTGCACCTTTGTTCTGTTCTGTGTTTGCTAATTTTTTAGCAATGAGCATGGATTGCTCATTAAAATGCACTTAAATGATGAAAGAAGGAAGTGTAAGATAACATTCTAAAAACCTGCTAACAAAAGAAGTATAGGATACTTTCTACAGTTCCCATTTTTTTCTATCCCCAGCAGCAGCCCGGGCAGTTGGCTGGCTATTTGCCTTCCAGACTACTTCCTAAGCACCTTCTAGTTTTATTAAAAAACCTGTTACACTGGGAACCTTCCTTCTAGCTGTTTACCTGCTTATTCTTTTCTCAGAAAGAAGGTCCTAATTGTCTTATTTTTACTATGTCCTTGAAAACAATGCCTGACACATATTAGATGCTTATTAAACAGCCACTTGGCCGTCCAAGGCCAGAGAGGAGATCTAAAGTTTATGGGGTGCTATTTAAGACCACCACAGTCTTCCTTTGGCTTCCTCCTATTTCTCCATCTGCTAAAAGTGAGCCTGAACCTCTGGGAAGAAGTGAATTGTTCTGCAGAAGGTCATTGTGTCTGCTCTCAAGGGACAGTGGTGATACAGGGAGCAACGTAGTTGAGCCCCTTAAAGGTGTCACACAAAGACAAACACCATCTGTGATTCAATTTATATGAAACTAGAAAATGCACAGTAATCTACAGGGACAGAGGCAGATCAGTGGTTGCCTGATAAAGGGGTGCAGAAAGGAAGGGGTAGGAGGGGGAGCTGCCAAGGGAATTTTTCCAAAGGTATTTTTTCAGGTGCTGGCTGTGTGCTGCCTCAATCCCGGGGGTAATTTCATGGGTCTGTGCGTTACGTCTGGGCCCACCACACTGCACATGGTGAGTATGGGTCAGAGTATGTTCATCCTGTCTCCATAAGGCTGAAGGGGAGGGTGGCAGGGGACTTGGGAGAGGCAAGGAGCCCACAGATGCTGAGGGGGGGACATGTGTATAGCACTGGTTTGGTGGGGAGCTTACAGCTGGGCACACTCTGGGGTTCAGACTGAAGTCATCTAAGAGGTGTAGACACTGTCCCATGCACTCAGATGTCCCCAGCTACATGCACCATACCCCCCTCATCCTGGCTGTCTTAGTTACTTTTTACTCTCATTGCTGAGACAAAATACCTGATGTCCAGTGTGAAAGAAGGAAAGATTTATTTCTTATAGTTTTTAGTCTGTACTTAGTTGGCTCCAAGGCATTGTGGCATGGCGGGGCCGTTCATGGCCACTGCAAACAGCAAGGTGCAAACCAGCAAGAAGAAACACACACCTTCTTCCTGCTGTTACACCACATCCTGGCTCCACTCCTAGGTGGGGGTAGCACTCACACCACCAATCCGAGCGCTAGACAATGAACCAATCACAAATGCTAGATTTGGTCAAGTCCATAATTCATAAGGCTTAGGGAGCACTGACATAAACCATGACACTGGCCATCCTGTTGCGTGTGGGGGCAGGTGTGCACGGTGAGCACATGCACGTGAGCACCAAAGGGGGCTGAGAAAAAGGGCAAGGTAGACCACAATAGAATTGGGTAGACATACAGGGTTTCCTCTAGCTCTCTGGACTTTGGTAAATCTTGGGGAAGACTTCGGGCTGGTACAAGGCATGGAACAGGATATACTGCAAGTCTGATCAGGTCTCAAAGGGAGATAGTCCTGAGCTGACATCGGGGTGCTGTCTCCACACTTAGGCAACATTTGTTGAATGAATATAGGAGTCTTATTTTGATTTGTTGACAGAAAGACAACTGCTGTGATATTGAACACCAATGATGGGGCCATGGTGATGATGGATGGGCTGTCACTGGCTTAGGTCACTTTTGGTTTGTTTAGCATGTTTCCCAATACCTGTGGTTAGGGACTGTGCTTTGTAAGCTATGCGTTTGCAAACACTGTACCAGATGGTGACATGATAACAGTGACTGAAACTCAAGCCATCCCCAAGGGGCTCATGGCACAGAGCAAAGCACGGACAGGTGAAGACCCAAGAACACAGGATGGCTGCACTCTGGGGCCAGCAAGACAAGATGCCTGGACCAATTCTGGCCTCCTTCCTGCTTGGGGAAATAAAGTTTTACTGGAACTCAGCCATGCCTGTTCACTGCTGTGCCAGCTCCTGTGCCACCTACAGTGACAGAGATGGGGTTCATGGGGTCTACAAAGCCTGTATGCCTTATCATCTGGCCCTTCCTGGTGAAGCCTGCTGAACCCCACTGTGAGAGAAGTCTATGCTGAGAGAGAAGCAAGAGGGCTCTGATCTGCTAGTTCTCAAAGCAGTTCCAGGCCAGGTCAGCAGGACAGCTGAGGGTTAAGCCTTCCTTGTGTGCTTGCCTGTTTTAGGGAAAACAAGTGGAACCCATGGGCAGCCTCTCTGTCCCCAGGAGGAAGTATGCAACAGATGCTTCTGTCCTCCTGTCACTTTCCAAGGCAGCTGCTCCAAGAGCCCAACACAGTGCCTGATCAACTCCACCTCTCCCAGTGGCCTTAGGCAAATCAGCAAAGCTGGGTACTGGTTGGGGACACCAGGAGAGGGGACAGAGAACACGGAATCTTCTCTTGTCTTCTCAAGCCCAAGGCAGTCTCAAACCAGGCAAGAGCGTCAGGTAGTAATTAAATGAAGAGATTCAATGAGCTTCTACTTTGCACTATTTATTAAAGTCAGACCCTGGTGGAAATCTCTTTTTATCCTTTACAAGGAGACATTATTACCTCCTGAATAGGCCTCAGTATAATCTTGTCTGGTTGAAGATTATCTTTGTGCTGGTTATGGCAGTACACAATTTGTAATCTCAGCTTTCTGAGAGGCTGTGCTGGGAGGGTTGCAAGTTTGAACCCAGCCTGGGCAAACTGAGTGAAACCCTGTCTCAAAACTAAAGAACCATCACCACCACCACAACAAAGGACCAGGGCTTGGCTCAGAGAGCAGGCCTGCATTCAGTCCCTACTACTGTAAACTGACCACCCAACTCCCCAGCCCCTCAACCCCCCAGTAAATTACCTGACTTTTGACAATGATTCAGTTGATTATTTTTTTCCTTTTTTTTTTTTTATTTTTTGAGACAGGGTCTCACTGTGTATTTCAGGCTGGCCTTGAGCTCACTTTGTAACCCAGGCTGGGCTCGAACTTGCAACCATCCTCCTGCCTCAGCCTCCCTAGTGCTGGGGTTACAGGCATGCACCACCACGCCTGGTGAAAATTATTCACTAAAAACTCATTCATTCATTAAATCAGAATGTGTTGAGTGCCTACTGTGTACCACAGGCACTGCTCAAAACCAGTCCTCGCCCTCCAGGGGACAATGGGGTCCAGTGAGGAAAGTTAAGCAGTGAGCAGAGAGGCAGTGCAGGACTCCCTCCTAAGGTACCATGACGTCACTGCAAACCCCGAAGCTGCAGTGCTGCCCCGCTGCCCCTGAGGGAAACACAAGCCAACCCCTGGTCTCAGCATTTGCCGATGGATCAGAACATAACCTCGTTTTGTGTGCGCATCAGTTTTGAGACCGCTGTTTTGCACAGTGTTGATTCACTGGCACTGACCCTGAGGCCAACGGCACCGTAATTCATGTCCGAACAGAGTTTACATAACATGTGTATTTTCCCCGCAAGGTGCAACGCAGCTTTTCTGGGTTTGGGGACACAATGCAGCACTTGAGCACTGGCCGTGCTCAGGCCATTCTGAACAATGAAATCACCAGTGAAAAGCCCAAAACGAGGTGCTGTGTTCTCCCGTGCCTGTTCCTCTGATCCTCCTCATCACCGGTTTGCAAAGAAGCCCGAGACACAAAGACCGGGAATGAATGGAGAGCAGAGAGGGACAGACCCTCCGCACACCAGCCCGGGTTAGCGACGGCAAATCTCCAGAGCACTCAGTGATGATCAGCAGCTGGCTCCGGCATGCACGGGTAGACAGTGTCCCCGCCACTGGCCCACACAGGCGGAGCCCCTGCCCCGCACGGAATCAGTAAGAGATGGCAGGAGTTTAGAGAGATGGTAGGCGTGAGGCTCCCCACTGTGTACCATGACAGCATCTCCTTGGAGGGAAAAACTATGCTTTCACGTTGCTAAGACCTTGGCCATCGGGACATTTGGATTTGATCTGAATTCCACCTCTCTTCCTCAGGGGCTGGCGACCTCCCCTACCTCACCCAGGGCCCCGCAGTGTCATCGAGATGATGAGCGATCAGAGTTCCAGACCACAGTCAGCCGATTCCTCACCGCCTTTCCTGGGTCACAGTGCTGTCTCCTTCCTCTACGCTCCCCATCCTGTTCTCCTCACTGCACGCTGTGCACACTGCATTTTAGTCTAGTTTTGTAATCAGAGATTTCTCCTCGCCTTACTTCCAGCCTGGCTGTGGATTTCCACGGGGCAGGGGTCACAGTTTACCCCGGCGTTAGAACGTGGGTCTGGACTGTGCCCCAAGTGTGCATGTGTTGAGGTTGGGGTCCCCAGCCATGGCATCCCTGGGACATGGTGGAACTTTCAGAGGAGGCGTGACTGGGGAGGTCACTGGGGTCATACCCAGAAGGGGCGCTGGGACCCTACCTCCATCCTTTTCCTCTTGTTTCACCCGATACCTGCCCTGAGGCGAAGTTTGCTCTGGCTGGGTTTCTGCCTTGATGTGCTGTCACAGGCCCAGAGAACGGGGCTCATGACCACAGGCCGAACCTCCAAACTGGGAGCCACATAGCCCCCTTTCCACAAGGGCTCTCCCCGGGGGCTCATTACAGCCTCGCAGAGCTGTCTGTGGGACACAGCCAGGCCGCCCCGCCTGGTGCACTGCTCGCTGGCTGAGGCCTGGCTCAGAGCGGGTCCACCAAAACACAGGAACTTGTTTTCCACCTTGCTCAGGGGCGCCGTGGGCATGGAGCACTTCTGACCCCACCCTTTGGTTTCTCAGGAGAAACAGGCCCAAAGCAGAAAAGCGGCCTGGGCCAGCAGTGCCCTGGGGAGCCGTGCTGGAGCTGGATGCAAAAGGAAGGTCAGCAGCGACAGCCCGGCTTTACCTAGGACGTGCTCCTTAGCTCGCAGTGCGGTTCTGCCGTGATCTGACTGTAAACACGCATTGAAATAAGCCTTGGTAGCTGAGGTTTTCAGTGTCTACCTAAAGTCTGCCAGAGACAAATGCCCGGCTGGTCTCACCCTGATCGCACCAGCCCTGGGGGCATCGTGGGACAGAGACCCCCCCCGCCTGACCTGGAGCCCCAGCCCTGCCCTTGCAGCCACTCCTCCTACTCTGCAGCCTCCTCAGCTGCTAGTGCCCTGCAGACATCTACCTGGCCCCTGCCGCATGTCACTTGTGGCTGCTCTGTGACAGTCGTGCCCTTTTTGCACAGTGGCTGAATATATAAATGCACCCTCAAGAGGATTGCTGGGGACAGGCGTGACATGTGGGTCTGCCATGGGGTTGTTACAGGTGCAGTGGGAGATTTGCACTGTGGAAGGGATTTGGAGTGGACATCATCACTCCTGGCTGCTCATGGCTCCTCTTCATGCCACACAGCCTGCCCTGTGGAGAAACCCGTCTCACACAGTGTTTGTGGTGGGAGGTAAAAACCCACTCCTATCATTGCTTGGATACAGCAAAAATGGATGTGGGACGTGGGACACAGGACAGGGGACACAGGACACGGGACAGGACAGGGGACACAGGTCTCTGCTCTAGCAACAGATGCTCTGTTGGTGAGTCATATGGCATAGTCACATGGGGTTTGTACCATTGTCCCTACTACCTTAACTCTTGAGTTCTGCTTGGTGGCCCCTCATTTCCACAGCTCGTTCTCTGGCTTCCTGCCCATTCTGTGATATTCGAAATCAATCTGTGAATCCTGGCTGCATCGCACCTAATACTGATGATGCTGTTTTCCGTTAATGGCACCCACGAATCCTGACAGACCCTCCTTGCTCTCAGCAATGATCTGCTTTGATTCCTCGCACTGCAAACAACCAACCAGATCCTCAACTTGTGAGGGTGACAGAGTCGCTGCAACTCGTGACATTGCTAGCACAGCACGACGTGCTTCTCAGAACCTCTTAAAACATTGACCAGTTCAATCCAGATGCCCAGACCCGGAGCAGTTTCACCAGCGGGAAACAGGACTGTGTCATGTACGCACTGGAAGAATTGCAAAACCACGCACACCTGTCCACAGAAGGCCAGCCACCAGCCTTGGCCCCTCAGTGGTCTGAGTGTGACTGTGACGGCACTGACTGTGTAGGCACGGGCTCTGGCGTCTGAGCGCTCGGCTGCAGGCTGACAGGCAGCAGCCAACCGCACTCCCAGTTAGGGACTTCTGTCTGTTCCCTCACACTTTCTTCTGCCACCAAGAGGTATGACCAGTGCTGCTGTAGTCACGGGTTTCAAGGAGAACAAGACAACACAGGGCACAAAGTTTATAGTGTTATTTATAGTGGTTACCCAAGGAGTCAAATACAAAGAAAGTGCAGGAAATCTGTCCACATACTAAAGACCTAGAAAATCCAGTTGAGAGCCTGGATCTCATGGCAAAAACCTGCATGAATTCAGCTAAAGACCTACAGCCCATGACAATGCCCCCCAGGAGTCTAACTCAAGGCTGAGAGCCCACGACAAGGACTCATGCAAGTCTGTTTCATGGATCTGCACTGGGAAGACCCAAAGGTCAATGGTGGAAGCTAGAAAGTCTGCACTTTCTAGCAGACTTGGTTGCTAGAAGGTTGAAGGTTCTGCACTGGAGCCAGGAAATGACACTCAAAATAAGGACCAGGGCTGCCCTGAAAACTACCACAGCCATCCTCAGTGACAGTGAGGTCCTGAGCTCTTCCGATGAGAACATCTGAGTACATACCAGGAAGCCAGGTGACAAGCTCCTCCAGGAGAACCCATGGCTCCAAACAGCTACAACACTTGGAAGAACCCACAAGGCTACTCTTCCTCTCCAGGTCTCCTTTTCATGCTGGCCACAGTCCTCAGGGGGGCCGTCCACCTCAGCACCACGCTGATTCAGTCCAGCTGGTGTTTGAGTTGACTGCCAGTTTTTAATCCACCACAAGTGCCACACATGGGGCTGGCCTGGGGACCACCACACGGAGCTCTGGAACAAAGGGAGGTTTGAAACCATCTTCACTCTTAGGAGCGGTCACCAGCTTCCACTAACACCCTGCTCAGGCTCTCCCTGGACGCTCTTTGCCGTAAGTCCAGAAAGCCGGGCTTGGAGGAAAGCACTCCTTCCTTCTCAGGGCCTGGGGAAGGCTGCGTGCTAGACTCTCAGACAGACACGATAAATGGCCAATTAAAGGATCACTGTTGGCAGACGTGTGCGCTGGGCCCTTCCTAGAGCTCTCTTTATGTTCATAGTGACTCTAACCTAGGTTATTATTTCCCCCTGCTCGACAAGTGAGGTCCAATGCCTGCCCATGGTTACCCGTTTGGGAGACAGACAAGCGGGATCTGGCTCGGGAATGTCTTAGTGGACGTTGGTGACGGATGGCTTCTAAGGATGAAGGCAGTTTTCTCCCTTTGTTCCCAGAGCTGCCGTGATGATCCCCAGGCCACTAGACTGGCAGGTAGGTCCATGGGCCATGCTCTGCCCTTTGTAAGGCTCTAGAGGCCAGGGCTGCCCTTCCCGGCACAACCCCTGGGAAACACTCAAGACACTCCTGGTCTGTTTTCTGCCTTCCAGGCTGTTCCCTACAAGGAGTGGGGCAAAATGGGGCCCTGTGAGATGGAGCCCTCAATGGCAAGCGCAGGAGCAGGGCGCACAAGGGAGGCGGGCTTGGGAGAGTTAAATGAAAGCCCCGCAGGACACACACCCAGCCGCAGGCGGTGGAGTCCAGCGGGAAGGCGCTTCGCTGTCCCCTGGTGCAGGAGGGGCTGCCCCATGCAAAGAGCGAGCCCAGGGGCCTGCTGTGGTCTGTGTGCCACCTCGAGGCCAGCGGGCTCCCCCCCGTGGGGCAGCAGAGGTGTTTACCGAGGTTAGGGTGGCTCAGGTTTATGGACCACAGACTAAGGTTAGAAATGGAACGCAGTCTGTGTCCGAACACGAAGGCTGGCGAGAGCGGGTGTAACGCACACGGCCAGCCGAGCTCTCCAGCTTCACCTGTGTCTGTGAGTCTCTGTAAGTCCGACCTCCTGCGTGCGAATCTCACAACCGTTGCTATTTCCTGTGCCTCTGTGAGCCTCCTTATCCTCCTCCGTAAAATGGGGTGATCATGGCACCTGTCTTCCAGGGTAGCCAGGGTGATGATAATGTGTGAGTGCGGATGTGTGTGACACTGTGAGCACCAGCTACTGTGGGTAACCTGACCCCCGCAGTGCTCCTGGCAGGTGGCGCCCAGCTCCGTCTGACAAGGAGGGGAGGCGGGCCAGGTGCAGGCAGAGGAACAGCCAGCTTCGAGGGGCTGGCTGCTCCGCCCGGGGCCTGCAGAGACCCTGGGTCTTGTCCTGTGCTTAACTCTGGGCCAGCGGAACAGAACATCAAAGCGCCCCGGGCTTAGCCGTGTGCCCCCTTCCTTCTCTGCCTTCACCCACCACTCTGGGGTCCTCGAAATCCAGGGTTCTAAATTCCAGATCAACAACGATACCAAGATTTTTTCTCTAGCCCGGACCGCTCGCAACATCCGGGTCACCAACTGTCAATCAAGCCCACTTCCTGAGACCTCTCTCCCTCCCCCCGGAACTCCGCCCCTTTGCCAGGGAGCCGCTGGCCTGCGTCCTGCCCTCCCCTCCGCGCAAACTAGTCAGCACCCGTGTCGCCAGTGCTTTAGAGCCCGTGCAGCATCTGCCCACTTCTTGCTGCCCGCCTTGCTCTGCCCAAGCCAGGACCCGCCCCGCCCCTTCCCTGCACTGCCACAGAACACCCCTGTGCTCTTGGCTCCTCTCTTCCTTGCCGTTGACTGTTTTCTACCACCATGCTCCTCTCATCTGATTCAGAGTCAAAGTCCAACCCCATACCTCTCCCCTCTTCACTCTGCCCCATACCTGTGGCTTCCTCCCTGTCCCTCACATTCCTACTCGGCTGCCTCAGGGCCTTTGCACACCACTTCTGCCTTCCTGCAGGTCTTCACTGAGATGTCCCAACATCTGGGAGGTCTGCCCTGGCCCCTATCTAGAGCTAGGGACCACCATTCCATTTTCTGCTTGTTTTCTTTGCATTGATCACCAGCTACACTGCTCTTCTAGTTTTTAATTTTCTTGTTTGTTTTCTCTCTTCCCTCAAAGATAATCTCCATGGTGACAGATATTTTTAACTGTTTCCAGAGGCCTAGAAAAGCACCCAGGATGTGGCAGGTGTTCATTTGGGATAAGTGAGTCAGTGGATAGGTGGATGGGTGGATGGGTGGGTGGATGGTTGGATGGATGGGTGGGTGG
>PVJX010021625.1:0-31659 GCA_004027295.1 Dolichotis patagonum | reverse complement strand
TGTAGAGACTCACGCATGTGTAGAGCTTAAAAACAGTTTACGAGAACCAACTATATAACACATGTTGAAATAAACAACTACCTTGAAGAAAAAGAGACACTACAATACCCAGTGCTGATTCCATAATGTCATGATGTGAAGTCCAGCAAAACTATCACTTTTTGTTCAAAGTGATCTTAGCTTGCTTTGCCTTGTCTAAATTCGACACACATGAAGGTATGGACAGCTGTTTTGAGGAGAATGAGAGACACTATGACAGCCATTCATGGCTTCCCTGATGTCTGGTCTTGAAGACCTGTAAAGTCCCCCTCGTCCTGCTCAGATCAATCCCATACTAGGTTGTTTCATGTGAATTCCCTAAATGTAACAATCTGGACAACTATTTGGAAGAAAATAAGAGTCAATAGGATAGAGAGTGAATATCTCCAATTGTCTAGCTTTGAAATTTATGTCTTACATTGCTTTCTTGTGATCCGAATTGCTCTGTTTTGTTGTGTTTAATTTTACCCTATTGATATAATTGCATGTATATTTGAGTGGGTAAGATGGATGACCATATTGTTGTTTTTGTCAGATTGTGGAGCAGAACTGTTAACAGTCTCACTGTTTGAATGTCTACTTTACATGTTTTAACTTTGTAATGTGAACAGCTATTTCCAAGAAGTCAGTATGTAATTAGTCAAGTAATAATTTCTTAGGTTTTATTGCTGTTGTACTCCTCCTTTTTTCCTTGAAATACTGTATTGTCACTACCCTGTATTCTGTTTTATTTTGTTTTGTTTTTTCCTCTTTAAATAAAAAAAAGAAAAAAAACTTGAATTTCCAAAAAGTACAAGAGAAATTTTAAACATAAGTCAATATTATTTTTAATAATAATTAGATTGAACTGCTGCCTGTGCGTCATGGTAAAAGGTCAAGGACTTGAATAAAGAATAGAGCTAAATTTAATTCTTCTCTCGCTGTCTCTCAAGCCCTCCTCCCTGCATTTTCTCCTTCCTCTGACTGCTGAGTGCACCTACAGACACTGACATCTGCCCGGGAACAACTGGACATGGCTCTTGGTCTCTTGGCAGCTTCAATATTGCAAGGAAGAATAATGAAACTGATTGGAAGACTGGAGTGTATAATTAAGTCATATTACACGGAAATTTATTTTTCACATGAATGACCATAAGCCATTTTAAATGATTAGTGAGATTATCAATCTCTGGACTGTTCATGAAACATGTCCACATCTAAGAAGGTTTGTGTAGATATAAGCAAGACAGGTACTATTAGCTCGACTGCTAGTTTTGCTTAGCAAAAATTTGCAGTTTTTGAATCTTCACTCATGTAATAGCCAAACTGATCCTTTCTTTGCCCTAAGCAGAAGCATTTAAATTTCACTAACTTTCTTTAAATTTGGAACACTTAACGTATAATTTTTACTCTACAGTATGTCAAGTCAAAGAATATTTGGCAGGATGCGGTGCCGATATACGTTGTATAACCTTGCATTTGTTTGCTAGAGGCATCCTAGGAAAGAACCACAGTTAGACGGCAACAGAAATTTCTGGAGAGCAGAAATGCAAAGTCAAGTTATAACAGGGCCATGTTTCCTCTGAAACCAGCAGAAGAAGGGTTTTCTTTCCTTGCCTCTTCCTGATTCTGGTGACTCACCCCGCCCCCGTCCAGTCCCTTCGGCTTGGAGAAGCATCTTTCCATCCCAGTTTTATCAGGCCGTCTTCCTTCTCCACAACTAGTCACTGTGTGCGAGTTTACCCTTCTTATTAGGACATTCCTAGCAGGAAGGCCCCGCTCAATGGCCACATTTTAAATCGATTACCTCGGGTAAGGGCTCTATTTCCAAACAAGGTCACATTCCGCAAGACTAGAAATTAAATGGTCAACCACCTATTCAGAACCCATGACAGCCCCAAGCAGAAAGACACATTTTCATGAAAATCTGGGGAACAATGTAACTATTTTCTAACTACTCTAATCTGTATATTCCTTTTTTTACAGTAAATTTTAAGGTCAGTCCACAGATTAGAAGAGATTACGGATTGTCTTTCTATGACAGTATTTTCCTCCATTGTTCACGAGGAAGAGTCCTGGTGAAATTTAAAAAGAAACTTTGAGCCCCTTTTTTTAATAAGTGGAAATTTCCATCACTTTGAAACCAATCTGACAATGGAAAATTCACCAAGCAGACTCGGCATGTGATAGAACAAGATCCTGTTCTTATCTTGAGCAAAAGTGTACCTACTGCCTTTCTATCCGAGTGACTTCAGCACCTAGATATGATGAGAAAGGCAAAATAAAACCCTGGGAATTGGGAGGCCAACTGGGAGGAAGAAAAATAGCAAACAGTTGAGTTCAACAAATATTTATGAAGTGCAGTCATGTGCAGATACTGTGCTGGGAAGTGTGAGCACACAGTGTTGGACATGACATGGTCCTGCTGTCCTTCTAAAAATAACACAGGACATACCTACAGAAAGTGAAGGAGGATGGGTTGATTCCAGTGGATGAGATGAAAAGTAAAACCAGAAATAGAAGTGCATGGTACTTCTAACAGTGGAAAATGGTACACTGGTCCTTGAAATATCTGTGTTAAACATTGTGCACTATTTTTAAGTACTGAAATGATATTGTTTGGTGGGATACTATAACTAAGATTTTTAAACTACAATCTAATCTTTCGTGCCTTGAGACAGTACTGGTGACTATGGGTAGCATTAAAATTTTGAATTGGACAGAGATGCACTCATTTGAAAGCATTTAATTTTCCCTAATCATCATGATGATAAAGAAAAGGCAACAGACCAACTGAACGGTTTCAAGAATGGCTGGCTCAAGAACCAGCATCAAACTAGGGCGGGATTTAAGTTTAAATTTAAATTTAAATGTATACGAGTTCAGCTGCCTCAGAGCCTCCACCAGTACATGATGAGCTGAGAAATGACAACAGAGCATACTTTAACATGGGAACAAGAGCCTCCTATCAATTCAATCACCATCTAAAACACAGCGGAATACACTGTCATGTGGACGTAAGTTGTTCTTAACTGCGTCTTTAAAGTATTTTGGTTTTTGTTTTGTTTTGTTTTGTTTTGTTTTGTTTTGTTTTTAGTACTGGGGTTCGAACTCACAACCTCATGCTTGTCAGGCAGGCGCTTATACCACTGAGCTAAATCCCCAGCCCAGTGTCTTTAAAGTTATCCCATGAGAAGTGAAATTAATTTACATCTAGTATCTAGAGTTAGCTGCTAACCACAGCCTCATCCCTTCCCTGTTAATGAAGATTCTGAAAGAGGTTTATAAATGTGATTTAACATTAGAATGGTTAGATTTTATTGCTAAAGATTTTAATTTTTAAAAGATCAGATATATACTTTTAAATGTGACCATTATTCTCTTCATTCTTATTTGCTGTTA
Organism: Dolichotis patagonum; assembly: GCA_004027295.1. Lineage (NCBI taxonomy): Eukaryota > Metazoa > Chordata > Mammalia > Rodentia > Caviidae > Dolichotis > Dolichotis patagonum. The sequence goes on along the minus strand of PVJX010021625.1, from coordinate 28,239 downwards.
GATAATATTTCATTTTAATTATCAACATCTACCGATGTTTTGATGAGGGTAAGGGAGACCTGGCCGAAGGGTAGACTGAAGCCCAATTGAAGCCGTCACAAGGGGAAGTGGCAGAAGAAGAAAATCTTTATCCTCTTAGGTTTGGTGGCTGAGAATTAAAACAACAAAAGCAGAACAACAGGAGAAAGGCAGATAAACTTTACGAAACAGTTATAAACGCACCTGAGAGCCTTTTGAGGAAAATGAAGACCTGAAGTTACATATCTTTAAACTGACCCAATAATTGCCCAAATTCATGGGGTACAATGTGACAGTTTGGCACAGGTACGCAACACGCAGTTATATTCCTTTTCAATGACAGAAAAATAAATGTGTGGAAAAATGACAACACAAAGAAAAAGAGTTTAGACTTCTCACGGCAGTAAACTGTGGGAAAGTGAGTAGGAAATACACAGGGGAACTACTGAGAGGTGCGGGCTGGTCTAGGAGGCTTGTTTGAGCAGGTGCGTTTCAGCCCTGTCTCTCAGCCCCTGTGATGAGAATGCTCTTTTCTTCCTGGTATGGGGAGAGCCCCTTTCTCGTGGGAAATGTTGTGACCTGCTTCTAGGCAGAAGGGGGAGGGCAGAGAGCTTCTCGAAGGCCTTCGTCTCAGCAGAATCAATATGGGAAATGCTGTCAGCTGGAACAGCGAGTCCTGACCCCTCATAGCCGTGAGAACTGAGCAGCAGAGTCTTAAGGGAGGGCCCCAGGTACACTACTGGAGAGCCACGAAGTACAAGATGGAGAACCCAAGGGGTGTGGCTCCCTCACAACTGGGAATGCCCTCCATACTGATGCACTGAACCTCAGCCAGTAATGGCTGGATACGGATGCTCGAAAAATGGACTGGAGTCCCCACAAAGAAAGATGGTGTCTGAGGGCGAACCAACATCACCAGGGACCCACATAGCCCGTGTGTACTCCTCCCCAGCTCCCCAAAGCCCCAAAGGAAACACCTGCTTTGGGATTTTTGTAATTCTTGATTGAACTCTTACACTTTTAGTTGTATGCACTGCCAGCTCCTCAGAGAGCTAAGCCACCCTTTGCACCCATCACCTGGACACACTGTTCATGTGTTCCCGTCCCCAACAGCACCTAAGTGAAAATCCCACTGTCCTCTGTCGTGTCACGGAGTGCTCACCGAGCCCTGTGGAACCCACCTCAAAGCAGTCTCGGGAAATGCCCCTCTGTCCCATTCCCCTCCACAGTCAGGACTCTTTTCTCTTGGCCCGAACACCTCAGTCCTTCTACATGGACACCCCTCTGTGCCTTCCTCCTCTCATAACCTGCTTTCCATCCCAAAACCCAGAAGATGTTTCTAAAACACAAAAGCCATCGCACCATGTCCCTGCGTTACATTGCTGGGGATGTCCTGGTCCTCTTTGAGATGGAAGAAAAATCCTCTAACTTGAGTTAGGAGACCATTCATGCCCCAGCCCTGCCTACCCCTGGGGCACCCTCTCCAGCCACGATCTTGTGCCTGTTCACACCTTGTTCCCTTACAGCCACTGTCTCTCGGTCCCTGCCCAGAGTGGCCTCCTCTGGGTTCCCACTGTGTGTATTTCCTATTGCTACCATGACAGACTTTTACAGATGTACTGTGTCAGACAATAGTAATTTATGTTTTTACAATCTGGGGTCCAGAAATAAGAAATCAGCTTCACCGGTCTATATCAAGGTGTCGGGAGGACTGTTTCTTCTTTTTGAAGAGGAGCCAAGTCCCTTGCCTTTGAGGTTGCTCCTAGGCTGTAGCCCTTCCTGGTGCATTACTCCCACACCTCGCTTCCTGTATCTTCTCTCTGTCATCAAAGCTCCCACTGCCTCCCTTTTATAAGGAAACTGACCATTACATTGAGATCCTATCCAGGAAATTCAGGACTCTATCTTGTGAGCTTTAATTAAATTACTTCTGCAAAATCTCTTTGCATGTAAGGTAACTTTATGGGTTCCGACTAGTGGGACACATATCTTTGGTAGCAATTATTCATCCTACATCTACCGTTTTCTACCTCAGCCTTCTCTCATGCAACCTAAACTTGCTTCTCGAAAGCTTCTTTCCATACTATTCTCTGTCCTCCTCCCCTTACTGCCCCACAGGGACTCTCACTAAGGCAACCAACTGCCTGCATTTTCCTGGATCTGAGGGGTTCCCAGGACACAGGACTTTCAGCCTTAAACTAGAAAGGTTCCAGGCAAATAGATAAATCCGTTACCCTAGATCTTCAACTTCCTTTCCAAGTTGCCCTCTATAGCATTCCCCACTTGGAATTGTAGCTGAAAATTCTCAGTTCTCTTGTTTTCCTCCTCTGCTGGGCTATGGGCAGGAATGTGATCCTTTTTCTTTTCCAGTGTTCCTGCCTCTGTTTCTGGCATGTGGCAGATGCTTCATAAGAGCATGGACGTCACTGGTGTTTGTGGATGGCCCTGAGATGGCAGACAAACGAGGCAAAGTGGAAATTTCCCATCTTGCAACCAGAATGAAAACAAAATTAAGCACCAGCACGATATGCTCTGTTCTCTTGGGTGCTTTTTCCTTTTCTGTTCTTTTCTTTGTTCTTTTCTCTCTCATCTGTATTTGCAAATATGAGTTGAACTGTCTTTTCAGGAACCCAAATAGTCACAGTTCTTCACAGAATACGCTGTCTCCAAACAAGCAGAGGCTCTGCTATTTACGACTGATCAGTCCAGCGTGTCTTGCCTGCGTCTTGAGCGTTCCCTGCCATAAACAGAGCAGGTTGAGACTAGATGCTGAGCTAGGAATGGGGAAGCATCTAAGACTTATTTATTCCCTTAAATTCTTATAAAATTAAGCCATTCTTGGAATTTGCCCTCTGGAGGGCATGGCAGCTGGAGCACAGACCTGTGATTCACGTTGGTGTCACTGCTCCTTGGTTCTCTCCAGCCAACTGTGTTTACCTCTGAGAAAGTACCCTTGGGCAAAGGTGCTCTGCAACCTGTCCAGCGTCAACGGAACTAACTGAGGTGAACATCACAAAGCAGATTCAGGCACAGGCATCATCCAGCCAGAGTCTCCAGCTCTCAGGCTCAGTTCTGAGCGCAGCCATTTCTTCTGCTGAGCAGTGAGGATGCTGATCCCTGCTGCCCGGGGTGCTGGTGATGCTGGCGAAGAGCCATTTGAATGAACCCCTACACAGAGCCAGGGAGTGCCAGGCAAGGAAGGAAGGAGGATGTGTCTTCCATTAGCCATATGGTAAAGAAAGAAAGAAACCAGAAAATCAAAATCTAGGTTGCACATATGCAAAAACAAAAGCTATACAAGAAGATGAGATAGTCTTAATGAATGAGAAAGTGTAGGTTTACGTGAAAGACCAACTGTATTTTACCAATACAGACATTTCTGGTTTAAGGACCAAATTTCGTTCCTGCAACTAGGTCATTAAGTGAATTGGTGGCTACATGACAAATTGTATATACAGTAAGTACAGTACAATATTCAGAACAAAGAAACGGTCAAAGGAAACCCAAGCTCAATGACTTTGCTTTTATTTGCCTAACTCTTACGTGATGTGTAACAGAACATAAAACTACAGTGCTGTACTGTATAGTACAAGCAGCAAAAATTACAGTACTCTATAAATAAGATCTACTGAAGAAAAAAAGACACTGAAGCTCTATATGTAAGATGCACAGAACTATACAAAAAAAATAAATAAAAGACGGGTTTTTGAGTCCATAGTGATGATCTATGTCCTTCACACAGAAGTGGCCCACATCAACCAAAGGATGAATTCAGCAAAAATGCATTTGGAAGGAAATGTTTGGGAGATCCTGAAATTATAACATCATAGATAAAAAGAGATATATTTTCATTTGGAAAAATACATTAAACTCCACCTAAGGTTTATAAATCTTTTTGTTTTGTATGGTAAGAAGCTTTTAATGATTCTTCTGAAGACATTCACATATATCTGAGCGAATTAATCTGAAATCTTTCTAATGAGGATAACTCATAGGGATTGTGTGAGGAGTGACTGATTTATCAGCTGCAGCCCCCCAAAGCCTGGGTGCCCTGCTTTTTAAGCTCATATCATCATCATTTTTCAGGTGAGTCATCACAGTTACAATTTCACCTCCAAACTCATCAGAGTCATCTATCAAAGTGCTATCAATTATTGTTATGGCTTAATGAATTACAAGGCAGAATTTTAAAACAGTTATAAAGGGCAACCTTGATTTCAGGAAGTTTTAGTGCTCCTTGGATATCCATATCCTGAAAAGGAAAGGAAATGTCCCCTCTTTCCTTTCATAGAGGCTGGTTCTGTACTTGTCCTGATCCATCATATTAAAAATTTAAAATGAGATTAATGAAGCTGGTTTAAGTAAATGAAGTCTTTTATCTAACCATGAAAAAATTAGAAGACCCAGTGAAGGTCTCGTGAAATGTTAACTTCTGCCAGAAATGGAGACTGAAGGTTCACTAGCAGAGCAGGAAGTTGCATTTCATGAACCTGTAATCACATTGTCTCTTTTGTGTTTGTAGAATACCAGGCAGCCTTCATAATGCAACACCACTCTGAAAAAACACAAATAATTCCTTTTCTTCTTGGTCTTCATATTTCTTGTGTTTTCTTGTACTTTTCTCATTCTGGCCCTCTAAGGAAATATTTTACTTCTCTGAGTCCCCAGTAGGGATTTAGGACTCTAGAATCCAAGGCATTGTGATTCAAGCCACTGCCTCCCAGATGATATTTTAATTATATGAACTAGTAAAATTTCCCAAATTTTGGTAACTAACTAAAAGTTTCCAACTTTGTATTTTGCCAAGTTCATTTAAAAAAATAAGATGGAAAAGAGCTACCAGAATGCCCTCATTGGCATTCAGAGGTGCAATGGAACAGGAGAAATAGCTTCCAAGGTTCTGCAGTGCAGTCAGATTGCAGCAGCAAGCAGAAACACCAAAACAACACCCAGGATTTGGAGGCAGATTTGTTTACGTTGATGGACACTGATTGGGATCCTCCCCAGAATATCAGACCCTGCTCTCTAGTGATCTAGGGCTTATATGGGATAAGCAAGCAGAAAGTACAGAAGTAGAACGACTCGTCAATTGAGGATTGGTTTATACAGTGTGAATCATAGTGACCAGCTATGTATCACATGACCAGCTGTTTCTAAGAGACAAGAGTAACTGAAACTGGAACAGGAACTGTTACCTGGGCAACTAATAAACTGAAGTATACTGGCTGGGGCGGGGGCGTGGGGTTCTGTTACACAATACCATGGTTAACAATGATTAATTGTATATTTCAAAATAGCTAGTAGAGAGGATTCTGAATGTTTTTAGCTCAAAAGAAGGATAAACATGTGAGGTGATGGATACATCAGCTGCCCTGACCTGATGCCCACGCACTCTATGTTCACCCCATAAATACACACAATTACCATGTGTTGATTAAAAATAAAACAAGTTAAAAACATATTTGAATGCCTTTTATTTTCTGAGAAACTGACTGATTTATTCTTTTATTATAGATGGCTAGAATTTTGCCTAAAAGGAACACTAGTGAACAAGCAGTAGTTCAAAAACCACTGGATCTAACTCAATTTCCTAACCATTAACTGCAGTTAAGACTACAGTCTCTTACCCAAGATAAGTAAATGTTAATCTACCTCACTGTAGTAACTATGATATTATCGCTCTGTATATCCCATGATATCAAGTTATAAACTGCATAATATCAAATTGTAAACAAGAAGGTTTTTTTTAAAAAGGATTTTAGAAAACTACATGGATATAGTTATCTCAAACGTGAAAAAATATATTAAAGTTATGTCTAGCTAAAGTATTTAAAGGCACACTCCAACACTGTTACTGGCAGTAATGTTATGAATACTTTTTCTCTCTAAAAATTCCTATAATTTTCACTCATTGTAACAATATTCATGTTTCTTTTTGTAATTACAAGAATCTACCTTTTTAAGCCCAAAGAACATAAGTCAGTCCAATGTTATGTTTGTGTGATGTCAACATCCTCTTTGTTTTTTTAAGTAAGATAAATAAGTCCCTTCACATAGGTTGACATTTTTGTCTTGATTTTATCTTGGTTGATTACTGGTGTGATGAAAACCCAAATCCCACGCTGAGATGGAGACTCGTTGATCCACATGACCCTACTCTGAAAAAATAGACTATCACTGTGTTCCACCAACTTTAAAAGCAACAACCTTTTGTGGGAGAAGGGAGCAGACCAGCAGTCCTGTAAAATACATGCTGCAGAAATGACAATGACACAAAAGAGCCCAATGGCAGATATTTCAGCCAATTACAACCCAGACTAGGGAAACGCTTCCACTGGGAGGCGAGCCTCAATCTAGGAAATGTGTACTTCCTGTTTTCACAATGCAGCAGTCTGAGTTTTATTCTTTTTTTTCTGAATTACATTCTTAAATGTGAAAATCAGTCTCTAGCTTTGTTTATAACCTAATGGGACCTTAGAATTCAGATAGAAAAGTATTTTTTTTCACATCTCACAATTAAATGTGTGGATTTGCAAGGAAAACAGATGAGGAATTTACAGAGAAAAGAATGGAATTAATAACATCAAATTCTTTTCTGGCCCCATCTCAGTAAACAGATGTCTAATTCTGCTGACGGACTCTTAGATCATAGAAATAAATAGTTTCCATGAGATTGATATGCTTTTACATGCATTATTTATTTTAATGTTATAATAAAATAAAAAGACAAATGCGGAACATTAAAATGGAGATGTGTGATGCTGTAAGAGTTGAAATTATTTGAATACAAGTTTTTTAAAAATCCAACCCAAATGGAAATAATAAAAAAGGAGAACTCATTGGTTCACAAAACTAAAAAGGTTAATGAGGTTGATGGCTTCAGTTGTGGTTGAACCCACGAATCCATTTGATTAGGACCCGGTTTCTTTTCACCTCCTGAATTTGCTTTCTCTGGTTTTAATTCTGTATTACTCAGCATTTACAAGTGCAAAACACAGAAACTGACTATGGGTAGTTTAAGTCGGAGAATAAGTAGATTAAAACATTTTAGCTAGCGTCTACCTTCTATGCAGAAGCTTAAGAACCAACACCAGGGCCTTGTAGCCAGACACACAACTGCAAATCACAGTAAGAACCAGTCCACAGCAAAGACCATTTTCAGGCAAATCTACCCAACAGTTCGGTCCCAGGCACAGGGCGATCCTCCTAGAACCCTAGGAACAGGAGAAAGCTGCTGTTACTTTCCCGGAATAAAATGTTTCATTTCATTGACTTGTGATTAAAAGTCAGACAAAGGAGGGTCCTATTGGAAGATCCCAGAACACATGCACCTCAGAGCAAGAAAGATTAGGAAGATAAAATTCAAAAACTCTTACAAACGAAAGTAGTCTCATAAGTTGGAAACTTCCTCAAAATAAGAAAGTCGTTCAAAGGTGCTAAGTGGCCAAAAAAGTAACACATTTATGCTGCAGCTTTTTTTCTTGAGCACTGTAGGGTGCCGATGGCTGTCAGCAGCTCCAGATTTTCATGTCTTGTCCCAGGTTCAAGTCCCACAAAGAACACATCCGTGATTCTCCCATAAGAGCTGGTAAATCACGCATCTCCCATTACATCTGATACTCCACGCCTACTGTGAACAGTGACATGGTCAGGGGACATGGTGCTTTGATTCCACGCCTGAACCCATGCCCAGCCCTGGAGCTGGAGGTGATGTCAGCTCTACTGGGAGCATCTGAAGTACTTGTCCTAAGGAAAAAGAGTACATGGACCCTGAGAGAGAAATGTTAGGTAGTTTCCAGAAGGATAAATGAATAGAAGGGGGAAAAAGCAATATTTCTTTCCCACAAATATTTTGATATCCAACTTAATTTCTTAGTTTCACCAAAAAAAAACAAATAAATTTGTAGGGCTGGACCAGGTGCTAGAATTTAGATGAACTGTAGCCATTGTAATAAAAATAATTATAGTAATAATAATAATAATAACCCTTTATTGGCTGTTATTATTAGGCTATTTTAAGCTATTACATATTCCTAATCCTTGCAACATTATGCTGTATATTTTTACCTCTTTTACAGATGAAAAGATGTGACATGAAATGTTAAATAATTTAGTCATCAGTTACTGGGTGAAGTCGAATAACTAGAACCTGAACCTGGGCAGTCTGACTCTAGAACCCAATCTCCTAACTGCACATTGAAAATTTAAAAGATGACTGGTGAGCATTCTCTCCTCTCAGTCAGCTGAATGCAGAGAAGTGCCCCAGGAAAGACTTGAATTGTTCCTCTGTGGCCAGCAGTGCAGGTTCTGACATTGGGCCAGGTGAGACAGAAGGGGTTGTGTGACTCGTGATTCCCGGCTGGTCCAGTTTGTTCAGATGCTGTAAGTTCCAGAGCGCTACCTCTGGAAGCCTGCAGCCTGCCAGGATGTTAGCAGCTAGACCCCTCCAGCTGTTCCCCTACAGTCCCTGACCACCGGCCACACGGTCCTCACCTGCACAGGTTCCAGCAGCTTCTGTAATGTGGGGCTGCTCAAAGTTCTGCTGTCTGTGAACAAAATTGCCTTGTCAGCCAGGTGGACACCCAAGCAATGCCAAAAAGGTGCCACAAATCATTCTTGATCTTCTTACACGACCCCATTAGTCACAACCAAGTTGTACTTGAAAGATAATCCATCAGTTTCGTTTATTGTCAGGCTCCACATTGGCTGTAGCAATTTTTCTCCCTCAGCAGAATTAACAATGTCCGCATGCGCCAGAACAGATAACGCCGTCCTCTGCCCTGCAGGAAGTCACCGGCCCACCATCTCCCAGCTGACAGAGCCATGCTCCTGTGTCACAGGCTAAGCATACTAGATTTGGGTATTTGCGACATCAGACCATTACTGGAAATCCTGGTTCCCTGCAAGACCAGGTCCTCAATGTAAGTGTTCCTAAGAAACATGAGTTAAAGGTAGATGATTCAAAACATGTTCAACTTGAAGCAAGAGCACTAGCAAAAATAATAACCCATGTTGGACCATAACTTGGACAGGCTCTCAGAGAGCTGGGGTCCTCGGGATGTAACAGAAGGCAACGTGGACTGTTTATATTATCTGCGCATACATATATCTGTGTTATACTTTGTTTTAAAAAATACTTTGGAAAAGGAAAGAAAAGAGGGTCAGGGATTTAGCTCAGTGGCTTAAGCACCTGCCTGGCAAGCGCGAGGTCGTGAGTTCGATCCTCGGTACAAAAAAAAAAAAAGGAAAGAAAAATACGAAGGAAGGAAGAAAACAAGGAAGAGAAGGGAAAGCAGAGAGGGTGGGATAGAGGCAGAAGGAAAGGAAGGAATGACGAGCATCCTGGAGTCCTGGGCCAGCAAGGCTGCGATGAGGTGGACACAGGAGAGGCAGACTTGGCCACGCGTGGAGAGCCACATACAGCTCTAGAGGGGCAGGTGCCTCTCCGGGGAGGGAGCCGTGAATGATGCACTCATTTTAATTTTCTTTTAAAAAGTTAAAAGTGCTCCTGCCTGTACAGCGAGTAGCTTTTACTTTTGCCACTTTGTCACTGTGAAAAGAAACACTGCTGTCCCACAGAAGAAGGTTCAGAAAGGCAAGACATGAGGCTGGGCACTTCATGGCCACGTGGAGACACAGACGGGACTCGGGAGCTGCCCTCTGCAGCTCAGATTCAGTCTCACCCTGTTCGCTTTCGGGAAGCCACGCTGGTCTCTTCTCTGCACTTTCTGCAGAGCACCGCACACCCGTGCTGTTAGCACTCAAAGGCTGCCGCAGGGAAGCACCGCACGCTGGGTGACCTGAACAAGGGTGACCGACTCTGACACTGACGGAAGCTACCTTCCGTCGTCCAGGCATTGCAGGGTTGGTTGCTTCTGAGGGCTGGAGGGAATGGATTGTTCCAGGCCTCCGTCCTTGGCTTGTAGATGGCGTCCTCTCTCTGTCTCTTCACCTCATCTTCCCTCTATCTTGTCTGTATCCAAATAATTTCCCTTCATTTTTTTTTCCTCTTTGAGACAGGGTCTCACTATGCGGTTCAGACTGGCCTTGAGCTCACTTTGCAGCCAATGCTGGCCTCAAACTCACAGCGATCCTCCTGCCTCAGCCTGCCAAGTGCTGGGATTACAGTCGTGCACCACCACGTCCGGCTTCCTTCCTAGACAGACATCAGCCATATTGGACTGGGGCTGCCCTAAGGGCCTCACCTAACTTTGTTTCTTGTGAAAAGACCATATTGCAAAATACACTAAGATACGGGGCTTAGGACCTCAATGAATGGGGGTGAAGCAGTTCAACTCATAACATCCACAGACTCTTCTTTGAGATCGGGACAAATCCATTCCCTTTCTGCATACCTTTAGGAAATGTTAATTCTTCAGGCCTGCACTCACCTATCTGAAACATCTGGGGCCCACAGTGTTTGGGAATTCACTTTCATGACTTCACAACCATAATGACGTTCACGCATGTAGATTATGTATCATTCCGGCAGTACCCCAGTCATAGTAACTTTTTGAAAAAAAATAATCTTACTATGTGACAGAAAGACTATGAAGACCTTCATAGTAATTCAGGTCAGGTTTTGCAATCAAATGAGTCTTTTTAAAACTGAGTTTTGGTTTTTTGGGGTTTGTTTGTTGTTTGTTTGTTTTTTGTTTTGGTGCTGGAGACTGAACCTCAACCTTGCACGCACTAAGCAGAGTGAATACCACCACCCCTGAGCTTGCCGCGGCCCCTGTGATTCCTGAGTTGCATATCAGGGATTTTGGACCTGACTGGCTCACTCTGCATCACGTGGAGACCTCCTCAGTTTTTAAGTTTGCACAGTGCATTCCTGAACCTTCCTCTCCTCTCTTTTGTTACTAGTCATGCCATTACCTGCCTCGGTTTCTTCTTTACTCTCCCTGGACTTTTATTTTAAAAAATGTCACATTGATGATCATAGTCTGTACAAACAAATTCAAGTAGGAACATCTGTACATCTCTTAGCATCTGAATTAAAGGCTAAATTTTTGTCCACACAGCTAAGGCTTCAACAAAAAGAAATTGACTTTCAGTGTATAGATAGTCCACTTATTCATTGATTGAACAAAGATTTTCCAAGCACCTACGCTAAGCCAGGAACTATTCTAGGCAGCTGATGTGTTTCAGTGAACATACAGAAAAAGAGTTCTGCCCTCCTAAAGTGTTTACACCAGCACAGAAAGAAGCACGGTATGAGAAGGCTTCCGAAAATACTGAAGATCCAAGAATTAATGTCACAAGCATACAAATTAGTAGAATCCAGCCCAACTGGAAGATGGTAAAAAAAAAAAAAAATCCAGTAATTTATATAAGTCTGAATTTCAAAATTCATTAAGCTATTTTGAGGTAGGAATTTATTCTGGGTAACAGCCACTTAGGAAGCTGCTGAGATTGCTCAGGAGTCATCAAAAGAATCAATCTTTCCAGTCCATTTAATTCTCCTGGCTCATCAAAATTCTGCAAAGGAAAAAAGAAATTGCTCAAGATGCCTTTTGAAATGTAAATACATGGGCCCCTCCCTCAGATGTGCTGACGAATGGGCAACCCAGGGGAGTCTTATTAAGTAGATGGCCCTGAGGATTAAACTGAAAACTTCAGATGGAACAGAGCTGCTCCCACTTAGCTAGCCGCTTACCTCTATTAAACATATTTACTAGAAGAAAGCCAGAGTTGCCTTTTCACCCCCATCTTACAGCGTTTCTACCATTTGCTTTCTTGCCACAAAAGGCAAACATTTTATAGCATTTTTCAAGTACTTGTGGCACCTGTTCTCAATTTCCTATGGTAATGAGGAGATGGATGCCCATTCAATCACCTTGTGAAGGATATTCTGGGAGAAATGGAGCCTTCCTCTCGAAAGCAATGAGGTATAAAGTGGTTAATGAAGTGCTCTGTTTTATTTCGCACTTATATTTTATTGCGATTGCCTTCCAGAGATAACTTCTCAGCATCATAAATGTAATAACATCTGATGACAAAGAAAGTGGCCTCATAAATTACAGTAATGTACTGCTGAAGGACAGGGATACATTCTGAGAAATGTATCCTTAGGCAGTTTCATCGTTGTGTGAATATGACAGAGATGTACAAATCCTGTATGGCGTAGGGCTACTGCACACCCTGGCTATGTGGTCCATGGGACCATGATGAACAAAACACAGCAGAAAGTGATGCCATCAAGAGACACAGTGACCATGAGATGTATGGGACTGCCACTAGTGTAGCAATAAACTATTTTCAGTAAGTGAGGAGCACATGCTTTAAAAATGTACAACATAGCAGATACATGAACCAGTAATATAGTTTACTGTCATTTAATGTTACATACCGTCCATAATTGAATGTCTATACACAACTGTCAGAGCAGTAGGTGTATTGCATAAGTAATACACTGTGACATGGTGTCACTATGACAGGAAATTTTCACCTTCCTTACAATCTCACAGGGCCACTGCTCAGACTGTGTGTGGTCCCTTGTTAAGAGAAACATTATTGTCCAGCTTGTGACTACACTGAAAGGCTCCACACTGCTGTGCAGATGGAGTAGCCAAATGGAAACCAGCCTACTGCCCTGGGATGGATTTCAGGGGTCTGACCGTTCCTGTGTTCCTCTTTTCTACTTCATACGCTGCCCCAAACAGTTAAAGTGTAGGTACTTCTTAAGTGATAGAAATTGTCTGTAGACAAATTGTTTATAATGTGCCCAAGGTTTTTAGGAGTACATTTGTTTATGCGTGATTGTTATTGAATGCAAGCACCATTTGAGAACAAAAGAAGCTGCTTTGAATATGACAGGAAGTGCTTTATTTTATATATGTAGGACTGAAGCAGCCTTAGAGGAACGCTGGGCCTGGAGGCCTCAGACTCCCAGATGTCTTGAGTTGATGAGTTTGGTAACTGGTGCTGGAGAGAGATGGAATCGTTGTGTTCAGTGAAGTTGAACCAATTCATATTTGTAAGACGCTGAAGAGAGGATGAACAGAGGAAAGACGAGAGGTAGGAGGGACATCTGGGGTGGTGCATGAAGTGGATATTTTGTGGCAAGGAGAAAAGAAAAAAAGACATGTGATGGGATAGCCAGGGACTGGTTTTTTATGTTTCTTTTTGTTGTCCCTCTAAAACATGTAGAGTGAAGGTGAAATAAAAATGCATGACAAATGAATCATCAAACAATAAATTCTCATATAACTATCATTTGGGTCTAAAAGTAAAAGATGGTAAAAACTGATAGTTTGGTTTTTGAAAATATCAGCAAAATTGACAAACAGCTGGACTTCATGAATTAGCTTGCTGGTACTATAACAAATACCTAAGATAGCTAACTTACAAAGGAGAAGATTTACTGTGACTCACAGTTTGGGAGTTCTAGTCCACAATCAATTGGTCCCATTGTTTTCCCGATGTGACCAGTCAGCAATCACAGCAGGGAACATGAGGTCAAGCATGCTGCTAACTTCATGCCTGAAAACAAAAAGCAGAAAAGAGGGGAACTCAGGTCCCACAGTCCCCTTCACAAGCAGGTCTCCAGTAACCTAAAGACCTCTGGCCAGTTCTTGCCTCAGATGGAACCAGCCTCGGTGGCACCAGAGGCTAGAACCAAAGTCAAAAGAACATTTGAACACAGATGAACAAAAAAAAAGTTGAGGAGACTCAAATGACAAACACCAGAAAGAGTAAAGAAACATTACTTGTGGTGCCACAGGAATAGAGAGAACTACAATAGACTAGTAAAAATAATTAATCACCAACAAACGACTTCGTATAAGAAAGTTCACACTTTCCTTTGGAAGGTTTTTAATTTTAGTTTACAAAGGAAAGTTAAATATATACAGATCAAGAAGAAAAAGAATATACAAATAAAAAAAAAAAACTAGGGCCATATACAAAAGTAAGATCCAAAGAAAGGGTAGATAGGAGAAGCCTAAATCCCCTCTTTGGAGCAGAGAATGGAGTGGGTTACAGGCATCTTTAGAAGGACAGTAGATTATTGTTAGGACAGAGGATCAAGTCATACAGCCTGGGGCAAATTGCCTCTGGGCTGGATATGTAATGTGTGATTTTCAGTCTTCTATTCTGGTGTATAAGGTTAACCTCCTTTTATTAATGGCATTTTAGTAAAACTGAATGCAGTCATGTTCTTGTTTTGGTAGATATGGTCAGATAGATGGGGAAACTCTCTAGAAAGTGTCTCCCTACTTTAGTGAGGATAAACAGGGAACATCAGAAGGAACTTAATCTAAGACAGCCTTGAAAGCTTCTCAGCATAGCAAATCACCAGCTTTCGGGATATCATTGTCTGAGCCCCAATACTAGAAATAGTAAAAAAAAAATTACTAGAAATACAGACCCTACCAAGACTAAATCAGGAAGAAGTAATAAATCTAAACAGATCTATAGACAGGAAGAAGATTCACTCAATAATCAAGAGCCTCCCAACAACAAAAAAGATTTAGGGCTTGATGGCTTTATTAGACAATTCCACCAGATACTAAAAAGATTAACAGAAATCCTGCTCAAACTCTTTCAAAAAAACTGAAGTGGACAGCCAATCTTTATCCTGACAGCAAAACCAGACAAAGATATATAAGAAAGAAAACCATAGACCAATATTTATGATGACTATTGATACAAAAATCCTCAGCAAAATATCAGCAAACTGAATTAGAATACATATTAAAATGATCAGACACCATGATTAAAAGGAATTTATCCCAAGAAGTCATATGCATAAATGTATGAAAACCAACCACTGTGATTCACCACACTAACAGATTGAGGAATAAAAACCACATGATGATTTCAAAGGATGCAGAAAAATGTCAAAATTCAAAACCGTTTCATGATAAAATAAAATAGTCGGAATAGAAAGAAATTCTGTCAACATAAGAAAGCCAGGGAGCGGATCAGGGAGGGCCAGGATGGAAGCTAAGCCCCAGCCGACCCGCTGGCTGGGGAGAGGAGACAGCCCCACCCCCACCCCACTGTGAACAACCAGCTGATTCAGACAACTGTATTGCCTGATTAACGTTGAAAGCCTAAAGCCCCACAACTATTTAGAGGACAACAATATGAAATATAGTAACTATTGTAGATTTCCTGCTGTCTTATCACTGGTTTGATTCTGTAAACAAAGGCTGCATATGAAATGCCCACAGAAAGCTTTTCCTGGTTGACCAGGAACAAGGCAAGTACTTATGCCCACTCTTACCACTTCTATGTAAATAGAGCCAGAAGCCCTACCAGGGTAGGGGTAGGGGGTGGGCGGAGGAGGAGGGAGAAGGGGGAAGATGAGGAGGAGGAGGAGGAGAAAAGACATGGAGAAGGAGAAAGGAAGAAGAGGACGGGGAAGAAAACAATGGAAGGACACATCTAACTGGAAGGAAGAATTTGAATTATCTTTGTTTACAGATAACATGACCTTATTCCTAGAAAACCTTTAAGATTCCCCGCCACAAAAGCTTTTAAAACAGATATGAATTCAGCCAGATTCCAAAACCTCAAAGAGACGCCGGCATCGTCACATTCATCTGCGTGCTGTTCACAATAACCGACATGCAGCAACAACCTTAACGTCCTTCAGGGGGTGAATGAGGAGAGAGAACAGAGTGCATCGTGCCATGGAATATTAGCCAGCCTTGCAAAAAGAAGAAAATCTTGTCAACTACCATGAACGAGCCTTGAGAACATGACAGAAAGTGAATTTGGCCAGGCGCCCCAAGGCAGACACCGCCTCACTCTACCCGTGTGACGCAGCTAGAGAAGCCACGCACAGGAACAGGAACAGCCCAGGCCTAGCGCCAGGTGAGTGAGTACAGTCTGTGTTACAAGATGAGAAGGGTGCACAGTAGTTTGCATATAGCCAGTGCTGTTGTGCTTTACACTTACGATGGTAGTTTTTATGACAAAGAAGCATTGCCAGTACCACAGACAGCGTCCTACTTTGCTCCTGCTCCTGCAGTGATTTCACCTAGGACTCTGCAAGTTGTGCATGTTACACACAGCTCTCCCCTGAAGGTGCTTGCACCTGCGCAGTGACTGCCAATGGCCCAGTTCTTTTCCTCAAACCTTTTCAGGCATAGTAAAGCCAGATGTTCCCTTCAAGGCCACTTGGTGACGAGACAAGCACTGCTTAGACCCTGACAGTGAAGGACCAGACTCCTTCTGGGCTCTGGAAATGGGAATCAGTGGCCCTGCTGCCCCAGTCAGCCTCTCAGTGCTGGAGCCAGCAGCAAAGCCGGTGCTGTGGCCCCAGATGCAGGGAGCCGGGGGGGGGGGAGAACTCGTGGGAAGCACAGGGAATTGCATGCTGGTAAGAGGTCCATAAGAAAATGAAGGTTGCGCCATCCCCCCGTACAGAGGCATTAAGTTCTTTCTCTGGTCACTTTGTAAATTACGGTATGCTGTAAATCCACAACTATATATATGCTTGTGGGATAATAAAATAACATCAAGAATACATTCCCAAAGTGGGTTGGTCAGCCATATGGTAGTTCTATTTTTAATTTTTTGAATAACCCCCATATTATTCAACGGTATACAAGAATTCCAACTTCTGCACATCTTTGCCAACGATCACTTTCCTTCTGGAGAGATGACATCTCATTATGGTTTTAAGTTGCATTTCCCTGAGGATTAGTGAAGTCGGGTATATTTTCACATGTTTGCTGGCTATTTCTTTTTTTATTGGTACACTTAACATACACATGATGATAACATTGTCCATCAGTGGGAGTTTGTGCCTGTATGTGATATATTTTGCTTCTTCTTTTTTCCCATTCCTTCCCTTCCATTTAATCCCTCTTCCCCTCCTTATTTACAAAAGCTTTGTTGCCATTTTCCCTTCCGTTCTATTTTTCATCCCTTCTTTCCATTCCCCTTCCACCCTCCCTTGTTGTTCTCATTCAAATGTTTTCCTTCCATTTCCCAATATCTATTATATATTTTGATCCTTATTTACACTGGCAGTTTCTCACACCAAAGAAACCATGCAATATATGAAAAGGCATGTCCAATTTATTTCCTTTAAGAGTACAGTCTCAAAGTCCGTCCGTTTAGCTAGAAATGTATCAAACTCATCCTTCTTGATGGCATAGTAGTACTCCATTGCATTACAGAAAAACATATCTTCTTTATCCATTCATCAGTTGATGGGCATTTGGGATATTTCCAAGAATAACTATTACAAACTGTGCTGCTATAAACAAGGGTATAGATAGGTAGCAGTAGTGTCATCCTTTTAATTCTTTTGAGATGATACCAAGAAGGGGCACAGCTGTTTCAAGTGGAACCTCTAGTTTTAGATTTTTGAGGAATCTCCACACTGACTTCCACAGGGGCTGTGCCAGTCTACATTCTCATAAACAGTAGAGAAAGGTTCCTTTTTCCCCCGTTCCCCTCCAGAATTTGTGATTTCTTGATAATAGTTATTCTTTCGGGACTGAGATAGAATCTCAGCATTTTTAATATTTGCATCTCTTGAATGACTGGTGATGCTGAACATTTTTTGCATATATTGATTTGTGACTTTTATTTCCTCACCTGAGAAGTATCTATTCATTTTAGATGCCTATTTTTGGCTTGGGTCTTTAAATTTTGGGGGAGTTTGATTTTTTTTTTTTTTAGTTCTTTCTTTATTTTAGATGTTAGCACTTTGAAGAACAGGTGACAAAATTTTTTTCCCACACTGTGGGCTGTCTGTTCACTGTGCTGGTGGTTTCTTCTTTTGCTGTAAAAAACTTTTTTAAGATGAGATCCTAGCTGTTGACTGTCTGTGATATCTATCTTGTAGTCTGGGTTGTGTTCCTAAGTTGTTTGCCTACACCAATTTCTTCAAGAGTCCTGCCTATTCATCTTCCAGCAGACTCAGTGTTTCTGTTTTAATATTTAGATCCTTGATCCAATTCAATCTGAATTGCATGGTGAAAGACATGGGCCTAGTTTTAATCTTCAGCAGGGAAAAGCCAGTTTTTCCAGCACCGTTTATTAAAGAGACCATCTTTCTTCCAGTGAAGGTGTTTGGCTCCTTTGTCAAAGACAAAGCGACTGAGTGTGTTTAGAGTTGCTTCTCTATCTTCCAGTCTGTCCCCAGCCCCTTGCACTCCAGCCCTCACTCTCTGCTTCTTGGATGTCACCAGGCGAGTGGCTCTGCTGTACTGCATGCTCCCTGTCATAACTCTGTCTCACCCCAAATCCAGAAGCGATGGACCCAAGTGACCATGGATTGAAGCCTCTGGAACTGTCAGCTAAAGTAAATCTTTCATCCTTTAACTTATTTCTGCCGTGTACTTTGTCCTAGCAATGGACAGCTGGCTAATACAACTGCCCAGAATTCTCCCTGCTGAGAGCCTTTTCTCTTCTCAGTGTCTCTCACTGTCATTCCTCGTGGACTGTAGGACAGGACCTATCTTTCTCCCCTTGGGTGCCCACATGCCATCCACCCATAAACGGGCTTATTCTTTTTCTTTCTCTTCCAGCTGGTTATGGAGAATTCCTCCAATGGATCTGTAGGTAGAGTCTGAGAAAAAAGCAGGAAAGCAGTAAGAACAACTACCATGAGCTACTTGCTTGTGCAGTTCATGGTGTCTTCTGACTTGTCTTGGCCCTGTCTCATAATACCATTTGCATTTCACATCAAAATGGTATTTGCATGTCTATGGTTATGGCATATATTTTCCTATACTCAAAGGTTTTTTGGTCTTTCACAAATCCAGGAACAAGGTGAAAGGTGTTTTCCCAGCCTAAATAGCTGTCAGACGAGACCAAGTCTTACTCCACACGTCTACAGGTCTGCTTTATGAGCTTGCCAGAAGAATTCTACAGTACCCGTATGTGAAATAAAGATTTCACACCATGAAATTTGACAGTGAGTCAAATAGCTCATAAATACAATGTAAACTTGCTGAAGAGACTTTTGTTGCTTTTCTTGATCTCAACTCCATTCAAAATTGATGGCCTTAAGGTTTTCCAGGAATGGAAGGAACAGAATCCCTGTACGGCATACAATACCTCCCAAATCCAAAAAAATGTTTATAGACTATTATGCCTCCCTCTTTGCAGTGAGCCATGGAAGGCAATTTGATATTCCAAAATATGAGAGATAACTACATTCCTAAAAACTTGCCTGTGTGATAGATCCTTGAAATTGAATTGGCTCACCCTCTGTCACACCTGTGTCTTACTAAGACATGTAGGTGTTTGATAGTTTCCACTCGCTAGGTCCAGTTCATGTTATTTCATCAAAGTAATACATATACTAGCATAATGTCTTGTAAGACAGCGAGGTGATCCTTCGCTCCAAACCCCATCATAACAGAAACAAATTGAGGGGACATAGCCCTTGGGCAGGTCAGCAAAGCATCCTACTATTTCTGCTACTTAAAAACAAATTGCCTTTTAAATTATCCTCTAGAGCTGTCAAAAGGAATTTGCTGGATCCACAGCAATATAGTGTGCTGGGAGCTATGTGTGTTTGCTACTCCAGTGAAGATACTGCAGCTCTTAAACTGCAACTGGCCTCACCGTCTTTTTACGTTCATGGTGATCAAAATTTTGATATCATAATGAGTTTTCTCCCTTTGCTAAATGGACTCTGTGGTAAAAGAATTCAAATGGTCCTTTACTCAAATGGAAATAATATCTGCCCTCTCCTTTTTGAATGCTGGCCTCTGTTGCCCAGAGAAGTGTTAATAGCTTGTGGGTTCCAGGGCTAGAGTGTGAATAAAGCAGATAATTCTGTTAGCAGTTGGCGGAGAATTCATGTTTGCAAGGTCAAAGGAAGGTCTGGATGCTTTCCAGCAGGAAGTCAGATCCCTTCCGTCTAAAAGGGTGTCTGGGGGTGGTTTCCACAGCCTCATTATGAGCAGCGGAGGGTCTCGGTGGCCACGCTCAGCTTAGAAGAGCAGAGACTCACGTACAGTTAAACAACCAACAGCGTAGCAGTGAGACAATCACCAGAAACAGAGGCTGGTTATTGTGAAATTCCAGGGGAAAGGGAAAAAAGGCCCATTAAAAATTACTGGATTTGGATATGGCATTATCCAGACTGGCTCAGCTAGACAAATTCCATTTACTCAATGGCATCCCTAAGCATGATTTTTTTTTCCTGGCACATATTCATCTTTCCACATCCTTGAGGGATTAGTTATAAGACCCTTACAAATACCAAAGTCAACAAATGCTCCAATTTTTTGCATATAATGATACAATATTAGCATACAATCTAACACCTTCTCCTGTATGCTTTAATCTCTAGATTGCTAATACCCAATGCGGTGTAAACAGTTGTTCTAGTATGTAGCTTAGGAAATAACAACCAAAAATTCTGTGCATGTTGAACAGAGATGCATTTCCCCCACATTTTTCAGTCTGAGGTGGGTTGAATGTAGGGCCCACAGACAGGGATGGCGGTCTGTCCCCTACATCGCTTTGTAGCCTTGACACGGAAGGGTCAGGAGGCAGCTGTTTCGCTGTACTCCAACAGTGAGTGCAGCCTGGAACGGTCATGCAGGGTTATAACAAAGGGCTTCCCAGCCTTCCCGTTAAGTCTGTCCATCCTGCTTACCCACACTCCCTTTAAATTCTCTTCCTAAGAGTCTCACCAGCTATGGCAACGTCTGGCCTTTCAAAGACTTCACAAGAAGACATTGAAAGGTGACATTCCTGCCATGCTCCTGCCTTCCTTCTGGTCCTAAGTCAATGAAATCTTGTTTTAACAAGAACGAAAAGTAAAATTTGTTTCATGTAGTCTGCTCACAACGAACATTGTTAAAATCACCCGTGCTATACAAATGCACTGTTCACTCCCAGAGTTCTTAATTAAATGCAGATTTCTCAACACCCCTAGAAAAGGAGAGTCATTTGCACAAGGCCTGTGGCTTCCTGCATCGTTGCAGGCCCAGCATAAGCATTCTGCTTGCCTGTTCCCATTGTCTTTTAGTCAGTTGCATAATGGCTAAAAAACTATCAGGAGAGTTTTCTTCAGCCTGAAGTTGGAAGCTATGGTTTATTGGATCTTTTAAAAACACCCAGGCATCACATCGTTTCAACAAATTCAGTGGTTCCTCTCTAGTTAGCAAAACAAATGGAACCTTTTTGAGCTGGATAGGTGCTGCACTTGGCTCTACCTGGCTGTCCATAATCTGTTCGTAGGGACTAAAGTTAGAAAAATTCCCAGGGAATTTTTCTTGTTCCAGACCACTGCATATCCAGCACACGTGTATTTAAAATGCAGAACCATCCAAGGTAATTCTGTAAGAGATGTTTTTTATTGGCGGAGGATGGCGCTCCATGGTAGAGTATGATTCACGTGGACAAGGCTGTGGGTTTGGTCCCCAGGATCTCCCCTCTTGAAAAAAGAAAAAAAGAAAGAAAGGAAGGAAGAAGCAAACAAGGAAGAAAGGAAGGAAGAAGAAGAAGAAGAAGAAGAAGAAGAAGAAGAAGAAGAAGAAAAAGAAAAAGAAAGAAAGAAAGAAAGAAAGAAAGAAAGAAAGAAAGAAAGAAGGAAGAGCTTAATTTGTTAAACTGCCCTGCAAAATACTCATAGAAATCCAATAACATTTTCATCACTGGCCTACCATTTAAAGACTTTTTAAAAAATCTAATGAAGCAGCTTCTAATTTCAGGCTGAAGTATCATTACTTGATTCACCATGGGCTGCTTAGAGAAGGCTCAAATAAAAAGGAGAGGCCATTTCTCATATATTTACATGCTGTTTGTCTTTCCTCATATTCATCTCAGATGCCCATTTTATGCTGAATTTTTTTGGGGGGGGGTTGGGTACCGGGGATCGAACTCATGACCTTGCACTTACCAGGCAGGTGCTTAAGCCACTGAGCTAAATCCCCGGCTGTGCTGAGTTTTTAAATTTGGGGTCTTTTTTTTTTTTTACTTCTTTATATGTACTAGTTGCAAATCCTTTGAAGAACAACTGGCTAAGAATTTTTCCCACTCTGTGGGTTGTCTTTCACTTTGTTGGTGATTTCTTTTGCTGTGCAAAAGCCTTTTAATAGGATGAGAGTTAAGTTAATGATTTTTTTTGGTAGCAGGAATCGAACTCACTAGTTTACTCTTGCCAGGCAGTTGCTGTGCCACTAACTCATATCCCCAGCCAGGTTATAGGTTTTTTGTATTATTTCCTGTGTGATTGGGGTTTCGTTCACAAAATCCTTGCCTACACCTGTCTTCAAGGATTCTGCCTTCTCTCGTTAGTTATTAGAGAGAAGCAAATTAAAACAGCACTGAGACTCTTTCTCACCCTAGCAAGAATGGCTGTCATCAAGAAATCAACCTATAACAAATGTGGGTGGGGCTGAGGGGCAAAAGGAACCCTTCTCCATTGTTGGTGGGAGTGTAGACTGGGGCAACCACTGGGGAAATCAATGTGGAGATTCCAAAAAGAAAAAGAAAAAACAACCCTAGAATTAGAGGTCCCATTTGGCTTGTCTATTCTCCTTCTAGCTATCTTTCCTGAAGAATTAAAAACATCATATCACAGCAATATACAAACATCCATATTTATAGCAGCACAGTTAGTAATAGCTAAATCATGGAAACAACCCAAACGCCCATCAACCAAGGAATGGACAAAGAAGAAGTGGGGTTTTTTTCTAAAATGGAGTACTACTCAGCCATAAAGGAGGATAAACTTGAGACATTTCTAAGTAAATAGAGGCAACTTGAGACCATACGCTTAAGTAAATACATTGGGCTCACATGTGTAAAAATCAGTCTCCCTGGTGTGAGAAGCTGAAAGTAAGGAGGGATCAAAATGTACAATAGATATTACGACATGGAAAAAAATTGTTCAAAAGGAAAGAGGAACTAGGGGGAAAAGGAAGGAAGGCAAAAGGAAAAAAGTGATTTTAAAAATATAAAATGGGAACAAAGCTTTGTAAATAGGGAGGAGAAGAGGGGTTGAAGAGAGCAGACGTGATTGGGAGAAAAGGAAGGATCAAGACATATACACATTCAGGTACAAATTCCATAGAATGAATATGACCATTATGAATGTCTAACATGCACCCATGAACTTAACTAAAAAATAAAAAAATTAAAAAGACTTAGTTAAACAGTGTACATGGAGGGCCGGGGAGGCAGCTCCGGGGCTCTGCACCTGCCTGGCCAACGTGAGGCCTTCAGTTTGATTCCTGGTAACAGGAAAAAATAAATAAAACCAATAATGTGAATAGAGATTTAGAGAGAGATCTGTCTACCCATATATTTTACTTTCCATATTCCTATTGCCTTGGCTTTTATTTTTATGTTATTTTTTTCTGTCACTTTGGATGGCAGAAATAAAGCATGCTGGTGTGAGTGTCCCATCGCCAGAGACCAAAAAGAAAAAAGGGCGAGGCGGAAAATGTTCTTTAAACAGAGCTTCCACGATTCTGCGATTCCCTGTCATTTGTTTCCACACCTCCATCTGTGATCTGACGGTGAAGGAGGGCTTCTGGGTTCACCACCGCCACAAGGACAGGTGAGTCCCTCAGTGTGAACTCACATCTCCACGGGCAGTGACCGGTCATAGGTGCAGAATTTTCAAAAGCTAAAAATAAATCTTATAGAACACTATACTTTGGTGATTTCTGTAGGTCACAGATGTTTGAGAAACCTGGGAATAGTGTTCACCACTGTGCTTCCCAGAAGAGCTGGGGGCCCACTCCTGAGCAGCTCAAGGAAGAGCTCCTTATAAATCCGCATCCTGCAAGGGCCAGAGGTCCAGGCCTGTCCTCGGGACAGACTGCACCTGTCAGGGCTAGGAACAGTCATTTCCCTCAGCACCCATTCAGTCAATACTCAAGAAGACTTTGTTTCCCTTTAACCAATATTTGAATAACTTTATGGGCCCTAACTCTGCAAATGGGAAAAGACTAACAAAAAATAGCACCACAGAAAATATTGATAGAGGAGCTTTTGACCTACTACTATAATAAGGAACTGAGTGAGCAGAGGTATAACATGACCTGTTAAGGCTCTTCTGTGATTGGTGCAATTAAGTGTTGTTCTAAATGAACCTTATTCAAAGACCCTACGTGCAAATACAATCACACTCGGAGATACTGGAGGCAATGGATTCAACATATGAAATTGAAGGGGACACACTCAGCCCATAACAAAATTAAATGTGTCAATTATGCAAAGGGTGTAGGACACTGTTTGATGTATGGTTAATGCTACTTGATATCTCACTTAAATAAGAATCACCCCAGATCACATGACATTCTGAATGAGGCTCCCAACTTGACAAACTAAGACCTAAAAGGATGTTTTGAGACAGGCCTTTACTGTATAGTTTAGGCTAGTTTAGAGCTGACTGTGTAGCCCAGGCTGGCCTTGAAGTCAGGACAATCTTGCTGCTACAGCCTCTCAAGTGCTAGGATTATAAGCATGCAACATCCCATCAAGGAAAAAAATATTTTCACAAGAAGGAATTTGGCATAAATGGAGATAATGCAGGGAGAAGAATAAAATCAAAGAAACTATAATAAACATAGAGGAATAAGTGACGATAACAGGACCACGGAGAAAAGACCAGAGCAATGAACTGTTTAAGAGAAAAGACAAGGACACTCGAGCATCATAGTAAGAGCCAGCAATGTTTGCGCACAAAGAATCTGGAGACGCGCTCTTGTTATCCACACGAGTGACAGGAAAGAAGGGAAGGGGACACTGAGCTGTGATGAAACAACAGCAGACTCGGAGCGTCCTGGGAGGAGCTGTGGGTCCCAGGCTGATTCCACTGGGTCCTCTGGGATCCAGGGAGTGCCACTGGGAGCTCAGGATCCCAGCGGATCCCAGCAGATCCCGCAGGCACTGGAAAGCTGCAGTGGCCCTCAGGACCAGGCTGAACTGGCTACAGGAGCTGCGCCTCCTTAGGCTCACAGCAGCCAGGAATCGGGTTGAGGTGTGACCTCGGGTAAGGCTGCGCCCTGTGCCCCTCACCCGCCTCGCGGATGGGCTCTGGTGACAGCTGTCATCTGCCAACACTTCAAGCCGCACGTTTCTGAAGGGGTCAAAAGGAGAAGTGGGAGACCCTGGGAGGCCACTGCACACACTGCGGCTTCCAGTCCTTCTTGGTCTTTCCTCTCATTTAAGGCCTGTAGTTCGTCCTCTCTTTAGGTCATTGTCATGTATTTTAGGATCTCATTGCTTTACCTCCTCAGGTTTTGGGAGTGTGAGCTCTCTTGCTTATTGAATCTTATGGTTCTAGATGGATAATTTTCACATGTAATTTGAAAATCTTTGTAGTGAGCTAGTTTCTAGCTCATCAGAGAACGAGAATGATCTGCAGAGATATCTCATGGCATCTCCTGCTTACCAGCCTGTATTTGAGCTGTTTCTTGGACTCTCTCTCTCTCTCTCTATTTTATTATTTATTTATTTAGTTAGTTAGTTACTGGTGCTGGGAATTGAACCCAGCTCCTCACACATGCTAAATACAGGCAGACATGCTAACCACACTTATCCCCAGCACCTGCTCTAGCGTGACTGTGCATTTGTGGTAGGAGGGCTCCTCCTCCTCGGCTTAGTCCATGTATGAACTCGAGCTCTCTCAGAAGAGTGCCTAGAAGCAGCATATAAAGTAATTTTCAGATACAGGCTTTTCAGTCACATCAGAGGTTTCTCTAGATTTATATCAAGAATTTGAAAGCATGGAAAATCATGCCACACAATTTTAAAAGAATAAGAATTTACTTATTCTCTACTTATTTACTTCCCACAAAATTTAAAAAATAAGTCTTGCTCCTGCTGAATGAGCAGCTGTGGGATGACGAGTTGCCCACGGTTTCTGTGACGTGTGTCACGATCACACACACTGACACTGCATCAGCTGTACATCTAGCAACAACAGCCTGGGATATTTTTGCCGTTGTTAAAAACCTTAAAAGCCACTTTTCAACCATTGTTTGGCATATGATCAAATATCGCGTATGTCTTTCTTATCAAAAGAAAACATTTTAGATTTTGTCATGACAAAACTGATGACGTGGTTAATTTCACAAAATAAAAAGCTTAGAATTTTCAACCCTCGTTTATTTCCAGTATTCTCCCATGGTATCGCTTTTATCACATGGTGCGGCTAAACCTTATACTCATTCCAGAAATCGCACTTTGTGTGTAGATGCCTGGCATACGAAGCTGTTTGTGAAGACTTCTCTTTAATACCTGCACACCATTACTAATTCAAGAGGCGACTCTTGTCACGCGGACCAGCCCTTCATCTGCAGCCCCCACCCAGCGTGAGGACGTGAGTTGCCATTCCAAACCTCTGAAGAATTTCAAGATGGCAGCTCATGGGCATTGAACCAAATGTGGCAACACCTGAGGTCTGACTGATCGCGCAGTTCTTAAACTCTTGATTCCTGCTGACCTCTCCCAGCACAGGGGCAGCTCAGAGATCATTGGTCATCTAGTTTTCTTACGTCTCTTTCCTCCTTTTCCACAGCATAATCCTAAAACAAACCATGTCCTCCTCTCCCCCTTGTACATGCACTAACTTCCCTCATGCCCAGCATCAATTTCTGAGGAAATTCTTTAAAGACAAACAACCCAGAAGAGACATGTGTGCTCCTTTGCAAGGATTCCCGTGGCCCAGCCTGTTCTCCTCAGCCCATGTTTAACTGTCCCGAGAGCAACCTAACTGGCCAGCAGCCATCTCTCTGCAAAGAGCTCTTCCTGGTGAGCCAGGTACTGGCGATGGTCCCACAAAGGGAAGCAACTACTCCATTTGAAGGTCTTTCTATAATAAAGAGACACAAAGAAAAGTCAAGAGAAATAAAGGAAGCAAGGGTGCAGGAGGTATTCTCCTCCTGTAAACACACAATGTGCTTCCCCGTGCCACACACTGCTGACTTCTTTTTTGAGTTAAAATAAGTTAAAAGGAAAGAGGAGGATGGTAAAATGCATGTTCTGCAAACACACTAATGAAAGAAAACTTTTTAAGGATTAAAGCAAAGATGGTAATGTAACAAAATTTAATGAGCAAGAGTACAACAAACAAAAGGCTTTTCTGCACAGAAGATAAAAGCAAAAAGACATCCTGTATGAAGAGGAGAAGAGATTTATAAACCATATAACTGATAAGAAATTGACTTTCAAATATACATAAGACACTCCTACAACATACAAGGAAAAAGTCAAATAATCCAGTTTTTTAAATGAGGCTAGTTGGGTATGGTGGTATGTGCCTATATTCCTAGCTACTCAGGAGACCGAGGCAGGAGGATACCTTCATCCTAGGATTGTTTGAGGCTAGCTTGGGCAATATAGTAAGATCCCATCTCAAAATAATAATAATAATAATAATAATAATTAACAATAAAATTAAAATGGACCAATGATGTGAAGAGATATTTCTCCAATGAAATCACACAAATGATTAATGAATATATGAAAGGACGGTTATTGTTACTTATAATCAAGGAAATATAAATCAAAGCCATAGTGAGATTGCATGCCTCAGAAGGGCTGTTATATTTTTTTAAAGTGTTGTGGAGAATGAGGACAAATGGGGATGCTTGTATCTGCTGGCGGGAATGAGAAATAGTGGGAAACTACGCAGGCTCCTCAAGAAGCTAAAATAGAGCCACCGTGTGATCCAACAGTGGTACTCATGGGCAACTACCTAAAAGCAGTGAAGCCAAGCTCTCAAGGAGATGTCTGCATCCCCAAGTCCACTGCAGCCTTATTACCAATAGCCAGGAAGTAAAAACAACCTAACAGTCCATCAACAGATGAATGTGTGAAGAAAATGTGGTACATCCATGCAGTGGAATATTACTCAGCCTTTAAAAAGAATGGCATTCTTCAATGTGCAGTGACATGGATGAACCTTAAAGGTATCATGGGAAGGGGAATAAGCCAGATGCAGAACGATTGCTGCAGAGCTCCACTTACCTTAACCATCTTCGATTAGCAGATTCACCGAACAAAACAGTGAAACACCGATTGTCAGAGACAGAGGGGAGGTGAAAACCACAAGCGGTATTAACTGAGGTTACAAAGCTTCAGATAACCTTTAGACGCCTGTCGTAGACAATGCACTAAATTTTTGTTAAAATGGTAGATCTAAGGTTAAATGTCCTGACTATGGGAAGTAAAACTCTAAAAAGGTCTAATACAGTTGCACTGTGTCAGCTGCTGTATGTCCTGTCCTGTTAGACAGAAGCCCTGAACAGCTGCAGGGAGGAGAAGGAGCTG
>PVJX010021624.1:0-31637 GCA_004027295.1 Dolichotis patagonum | reverse complement strand
GCCAATCCCCAGCAGGCAGCATCTGGGGCTGCCTAGCACCACGAACACACCCTTTATGGACTTTAACTCACTGTTTCCTCACCATAACCCTGGGAGGGAGAGGCTGGCACCGTCCTCATCTGGCAGATGAAGAAAGCAAGACACAGAAGCACTAGATGGCGTGCTGGAGAGCCCGCAGCCAGAGGTGACCCTCGTTCTTGACCTTGTGCTCAGTGTGTGGGGGAAAGCCAGGCTGGTAGCAGAGAGGCTGGGGTGGGGGGAGTCCTGCACTCAGCTAGCAGAGGTCACTGGGCCACTCGCCATGGGTGGGGCAGTGTTCCGATGCTGACACTGCCAAGGGCAGGGGAGCTTACTCCAAGGGGGAGACAAAACACGATATGCAGAGGAACTGTCCAACGGGGATACATGACTTGCAGGGAAATGAAGTGGAGTCAGTAGGACAGGGCGTCTGGGACCAGCAGAGTGGGCTTGTTATTTTATACAGAATCGTAAGGGGAAGCCCCACAGATAAGAGGTATGGAGTGAGGTCCCAGTGGAAGCAAGGTCTTGGGCTGTGCCGAGACCCCTCAGGGCAAAGACCCCTCACGAGGAACAGAGGCCACCCCTTCTCATCCTGAGACTAGAGGACTGGGCAGGAAGGGGAGGGAAGACACAGGAAAGAGATCTCGGAGCCCACGCCACCAAGGACCCTGGCTTCCGTCCTGTGGGG
Organism: Dolichotis patagonum; assembly: GCA_004027295.1. NCBI lineage: Eukaryota > Metazoa > Chordata > Mammalia > Rodentia > Caviidae > Dolichotis > Dolichotis patagonum. The sequence goes on along the minus strand of PVJX010021624.1, from coordinate 30,928 downwards.
GATGGGAAGGCTGGAAGCAGTGAGGTAAGAGTCACCCCTCTGAGTGGGCCCCCGGGGGGTAAGAGCCGTAGCCTGAGCCCAAGTGTGAGGCTGACCATCGTAAGAGATGACGGCCTCTTCCCAAGCCTCGGGCCACCACTGCCAGCAGCTGCAGGACTTTCAGCAAAGCCTGACCTCTCCAAGCAGTGATTTCTCACATCCATAAAAATAAGTATAAAAATGCCTTCAGGGCTGCCAGGTAAACTGAAGAAGTGAGGAAGTATTTGGGCACACGGAGAAACTGGGAACTTCGTTCCTCCCTAGCAGGGTGGGGACGCCCCATCCCTTCTCTCCCCAGCCACCTCATCTTCCCCCAACCCCCCTCTGTTGCAGACTCCCAGCTAGCTGAATGCCGGGGCCCCCCAGAAGTCGAGGGCGCCCCCCTCTTCTCGCTCACAGAGGAGAGCTTCAAGGCCTGCCACCTGACGCTGACGCTGGACGATTACCTCTTCATCGCCTTCGTGGGCTTTGTGGTCTCCATTGCTTCCGTGGCTACCAACTTCCTGCTGGGCATCACAGCCAACTGCTGCCACCGCTGGAGCAAGGCCAGCGAGGAGGAGGAGATATGACGGAGGCACTCGGCACCCCGGCCACCCACCCAGCCACCTGCTTGGGTTCCAGGGGGCCCTGGCCACCTCCACAGCAGGTTGGACATGGTGCAGACACTCACATAGTGTGAGCCCCTGTCTGGTGGGCCGGACACTGTACTAGGAGCTAGGAGCCAGAGGGGAATCCACGTTGTCCCTGCCTTCGAGGTGCTACTTCTGTTTGAGGAGGGAGATTTGAAGTGGTCCCTCTGTGGCCACATGCAGGTTCTCTGGGCATGCAGGGCAGGGGCCTCACAGGAGCCTCACGCAATCTGAGAAGAGTAACAAGCATGCAGTGACGTGTGGGCTGGGCCAGGAGGGGCCACTGGGCTGGGGACAGTGCCTGTGGAGTTTGTGGCACGGGACCTAACCGCCCCTCCAGGGAGCAATGCCCCTGGGGTGATAAGGCCACCGCGCCACCTCCTTGGCCTCCTCCTAGCAGCCACTGCTGGGCAATTCCACCTCCTGGGCAGCGCCCGTCCTCCCAACACTGGCTCTGCCGCTCCCACCAGCCTTGGAGTCTCCCCAGGGAGCCACGCTGGGGGCCATAGTCCCTCAGCACCACAGCCCCCGGGGCCAGGGCAGAATGAAGCCCCCAGCTGTGCCCATGGCTGGGTGTGCGATTTCTTTGCAGCAGCTCATGCTGTAAGCATAAAGGCCGGAGAGCCGCTGTCCCTTAGCTTTTCCTCCGGATGGTCCCCTCCCTCACTTGGTTTCCAGAGGGGAGCACCAGTGCTTCTGCTTCACAGATGAGGACGGTCAGGCTCGGAGGCTGAGGTCCCTGCTGCTTCAGGATGAGAGGAAGCCCGGTCCCTTTGCTGGGGAACCTCGCCGTCTTGCTACAGCTATGTACATTCAAATCTCAGCCGTGCCGATGATGGCCAGTTAGGGCTAGACACTGCTCCAGGAAGTTCTGCAGCCATTGACTCAATGCCATGATTCTTACAACTGCCGGGGGTTTCCATGACCCCCACTCTACCGATGACTCAGTGGTAGGGAGCTGCATACCGTATCCCAGCTCATCAGGGTGACCCCTCCAAGAAGGGCGTAGGATCACCATTCAGGGAAACCGCGTCAAATCTGTTGGTCTGCAGACCAAGAGACATGCAAAGCACAATTCCTGCCATCACAGCTGTCGTCTTCATGGCCCTCATCACCGTCCCTGTCCTGCTCAGCACTGGACAGGTCAGGAAGGGCCTTCGTGTCCCTCTACCTGGCTTCTTACTGCCATACGTAGGAGGCAGCAGCCCTGATACAGAGTCCACCTCGCCTGAGTGGCCAAGTTGGGCTCAACTCCAGCATGGGGCTCTTGGTTGAGCAGGGAGGACCAAGGATTCAGCACTCACAGATCCACTCCCTGATGGTAGTAAAATGCTGTGCCCAGATTGAGAGGAGTGCACTGTGGGACAACCTGGATTTTACAAGGTGTGATCAAGCAGTGTGGTCAGGGCATAAACATCTAATTTATTACAGCAAAAGACATATGACTTATCCCTTCATCCTGGCCACTTTCCGGAGCAGCTCTGGAAGTCTCTCGTGAGTGTCTCTAGTTACGCTGTGTTGGCTGCCTCAGTGTCCTGAATCTAGTGGAAAATGCTTCCTTCTCGTGGTCATTTCGACTTAGGGGAAGAGCCATAAACCCCACAGGGGCCGATCCCGTGAATAGGAGAAGAAGATGCACCATCATGACTGTAGGAGCAGACCCTCTTGCAGGCTTGTAGGCTTTGAGACAAAGTCCCAAGCATCAGCAAGGCTGGGCAGCATGGGAATGAGAGCAGCAGCCCTCTTTCTTACCCTGAGCCCCCAAAGGCTTCCATCACCCTGCCCTCCCATAGCACAGAAGTCAGTGAACAAGAAGGTATCGTCATCAAACAACCCCCTCCCCTACCCCCACACACACCATCTGCCCTGAGCCAGTCCACTGAAAATAATCCCCAGAAATTCAACTTTGCTTCCCGTGACTTGGGGCCAGAGCTCGGCTCCTGTGACAGGTGGGGCAGGTCTGCTTCATCCACTGTCCACTGTCCTCATGCTATGGTCAAGGATGGCAGACTCGAGCTGTTCTCTACCGGACTGGAACTTTTAGAAATAATAGTCCAGACAAAATAGTTAAGCTTCTGATAGAGGAACACCATGTTCGTCTACAATACTCTCCCAGGGATTATTGTTTTGCTGAAATACACAATACATTTTAAGACATGTACTTTCTTCCCGGTTTTTTTGCATAGAGCTAGAAGCAGACAAGATATCAAATGTCCTTTCTGGTGGGATGATTTGCTCTCTGCTAAATGGCAGAAGTTTCTGAGAAGATGTGTACTTCTCTTGCTGCTGGAAAGTCCTCGGTTAACTAAAGCACAGTTAGACCTCCCTACTGACAAGGAATTCCTCGCCACTGCCGCCACCATGGGCTTCAGTCTATCAGAACTAAGCTTCTAGATGCAATCAAGTGCTCATGGGAACCACAGGACCGTATTGGTGTCCTCACGGGGCTTCACCATGTGTGTTCCCCCTGCTGACGTGTGTGGGATGGGGTGTCTCTGGGATGGGGTCCGCATGCGTCTCCAGGGTTCCATTTCAGTGGATTATCTGCTGGTTTGGGGATGGTCACTCAGAATTTAAGCTGACCTCTAAGTCCACTCAGCCATCAGGTGGTTACACGGTGTGATGCACAGAGAGAGAAGCCTACCCAGTTTGAGTAAAAAGAACTCTGCAGCGCCTCAGGAGGACCTGACCCCTTGCTGTCTGCCTCCATCCTCTTTGTCTCCAGGACTTGTCCTCATCGTGGAAGTTTCCTGCACCGAGGATATGGAACCTTCACCAGCCAGCAGGGCTGCAGTGGTCCGGGTGTTCTGCCAATGAACTGCTCTGTACAGTTCTGTACAGAGAGCCCCATCTGGACCACATGCTCTGGCCAAGTTGCCTCTGGTTGCCCTCCAACAAACTCTCATCTCTTTGCATACTTACAGGATTCCCAGGGCTCCTGCAGAAACAGGTCCCCAGAAATATTCAAGACTTCCACAGCCCCTTTCAAGGACTCAGACATATAGGACTTAAACAGACCAAGACAGGTATTTTGCTTCAACTGTCAGAGAAACCCACAGCCCCTATTTCTCCATGGAGTTCTCCCCTCACCTTCCAGTGCAGCGGTAGATGAGCATCAAGAGCTAGCTAGCTTTGTTCGGTCCTCAAAAGGACATCTTCTGAAGCTTTAGAAGTTGGTCTGCTCTCCCCATCCCAGAAGAAGGCAAAAGGGAAGCCAGGGAGGCAGGTCGTGAGGTCCTCATGTAAACCACCACTGTGTCTGCCAGAGTATCCGTCAGAGAGCTGGATCCAAAGAGCTCTTGGTTTTTCTAAGCACCTTCCTGCCAAGCGCTGCTGTCTGGCCGTGGGAGGGTTGGGGTGGGGGGGGCTCGAGGAAAGATGTCAACCTTTGTATGGAGCTGATTTTATAACCATGCACTTTTGTAACTGTGAAGAATTTTTCATAAATGTACATTAATAATAAAGAGTATATAGTTTAATAAATTTTCTTAAGAGTTGTGAAGAGGAGGTAGCGAGGAGACAAAAAAAAGAGACACAGAAAGGAACTAGGCGGAACCAAAAGAAAATGTGCCAAAATATACACACAAAAGGTCTATGGGGAGGGAGGAGATGGGAATAATTAGGAGATGTGCCAGCCATGGAGGATATGTGTGGGAGGAGAAGAAACATCAGACGAGCCTTTTTCTACCAGGCAAAAAAGAATATGCGTGTGTCTATATGCACATACCCCTGTGTGTAGGCATATTTTGGTATCTGAAATTACACAAAGACGAGAACATATGTTTTGTACATGTTGGTGTTTGCAGTTTGTGTCATCCATAAAACATGCCAAGGCAAATGGGTATGCCTGCCTAATTAGCATCCTTGGGGATATGTGCCAGGGAGGTGGCTGGAGATAGTAGTGTGGGTAAAAAGCCATTAACTGAGGTAGACATGTAAAACAGGTGTCTAAATGAATGATGTAGTGTATGGACATGGCCACTGCTGATATAAATTTAATTACTATTCTCAAAGGATAATAAAGAAGTGAAAGAACTCTGAACTTCCTGGGTCTTGTAAGTGTTGCCTGCGTGGTCAGAAATTAGATGATTGGGCAGTATATCCCGAGAACAGGGGCAGAATACAGAGGCAGGGGTTCTGTAAGCACAATGGCAGACGTGTTTATCCCAGTATTCTAAATAGGAAGTGGCTCTCAACAGGAAGTCCACCCAAACAGGAAGTGGCTCTAAAGGAAGTGATTCCTTCTACCAAGAGGCATATAACATCCCTCTGTTTCTTCCACTCCAATTGCCACAGGGTACAGACAAAAGCTGCACTCACAGAGTCAAGTGCTAAACAGACACAAACACTGACTCATGACACTCAGGTAAACAAAGAACATCCCTGACTGAATTAGCATTTTCTAGAGTAGGCTGGAGGGAAGCAAAACCTTTCTTTAAATATTTACATAGACTACACTGCAAGTGCAACATCTCACAGATTACCCTTGCATGTTTCATTCTGTGTTGTTCCTAATGCCAACCATTTACCTAGCAGGTGGTAGTGGTGGTGATGACACTGAGCATTCATTGTATGCCAGCTGCTGTGCCAAGCAGTACTAGCAGATTAACTCAGTTTATCCTAACCGTGACTCAGACAAGGTGTGGCCAGGGTTACCTGTGATAAAGTTGGATAGCTAGTTAAGTGAGAGCTCTGGGTTTAGACAGTAAAACTTAGTGACTGACTGGATTCTGGTGATAAGAACAATATGGGACATAGAGGGGCGGGGGGTTCCAGTCTCAGATGGAAGTAAGCTCTTAGCCCCTAAGCTTCCCTAAAATTACAGTTACCGCTTGGTGTCCAAGGATGATAGGATCTGTGGGTTCCAGGGCCTCCTTTGGATACCAAACTCTGTGAATGTTCAAGAATGTTCAAGTCCCCTTTATACTCATTCTTTTTTTTTTTTATCTGTACCAGGGATCAAATTCACGACCGCGCGCTTGCAAGGCAGGCACTTATGCCACTGAGCCAAATCCCCAGCCCCTAAGTCCCCTCTATAAAATGATACAGTGTTTGCATATAAGCCATGCCCCTGCTCCCTTATACTTTACCTATAGGGTTCTCCCCAGGTTATTTATAATACCTAATGCAATGTAAATGTCATGCAAGTCACTGTTTGACTGTATTGTTTAGAAACTAACAACAAGAAAAAAACACCTGCACATGTTCAGTACAGAAGCAAATTGATTTTAATATTTTCGTACCTCAGTTAGTTGAAGCCACGGATGTGGAGCTTGCAGGGAGGAAATGTCGACTGGACTTGGTGAAAGGAAATCGGAGGGTAATCAATGAAACCAACACATCCCACGTGACTCACTGCCTGTAGCTTTGGCAGCCCAGCAAAGTAGGCTAATCATGAGAACAGATGATCCCCAAGTCTCAATAGATTACAGATTTGTTTACTAGATTTTTGATATAACAAAAGCCTGTTCCTTGCTCATGTTCCCTCTCAGTGCATGTGAAAGGCTCTGCTCCACTCGGTGATTCAGGGACCCAGGATCCCTTCATCCAGTGGTTCTGCACACCCTGAGGGAGATCTGGAGGAGCCAAGGCTGGAAGGATTGCCCATCAATCACAGCCGTATTTCACTGGCCAAGACTGGGGCCCACGACTCCTTCTGCCTTGAAGGATGTAGACGAGCTGCGCACCTATGCGGCAAAGGAAAGGCTTTGATTAGCTCCGCTGGTCTCTGCACGGCCTGCAGTCACCCATGCCTGCTTCACTCACCCCCAACCCTTACCCTGCCCAGTCCCACAGCCAGCCTCAAGCTCAAGAATGACAATGACCGAATACTCAAGCACTCAGCATCCTGGTGGCCAGTGCCCCAGAAACTGAAAAGGGAAGTCTCTTCCCCTGCACCCACCCCACCCCACCCTGCATACACCCGATGTGCAGTGATGACACAGGGACGAAATAACAGCACATTTAAACCCTTGTGTAGAAAGGAGGTCGCCACACCCCATCTTGGCAGCCCACAGCACCTCTGAGGTCCTGCTGAGAGAGCCCTTGAAAGGCCTGGGGTTCTGTGGTTGGAGTTACTCTTCTTCATGGCCAGGCTCCTGCAGGGCAAGTTTACCAGCCTGAAATGTGTCTGAAGCCTCAGTAGTGAAAGAGCATTCCAATGCAAGTCCACAGTTTCCTAGCAATTTACTTCTCTTAAAAGCTTAGTAGGGCTGGGGATTTAGCTCAGTGGCTTAAGTGCCTGCCTGGCAAGCTCGAGGCTGTGAGTTCGATTCCTGGTACCAAAAAAAAAAAAAAAGCTTAGTAAATTTCTGTTCTGTTTCCAGTCCCTGAGTGTCATGTTTCGATACACACTCAAAGTTCTTTCCCAAGCCCACCTCAACTCTCTGCTCAGCAGCAACTTCGCAATGTCATGAAACAATAGCATGGCAGCCACATCCACAATCCGAGGGCTTTCCCCCCAGCAAACTCACTTCATCTAGCACTGTTAGGGTGCCTTGTTCCCAAAGCCTCTTTCAATTTTCTCTCTTACCACTGAGGTCTAGAAACAGTCAGCTCTTCCGGTTTTTTAAAGCCTCTCCATCCTGCTTTTTTTTTTCCTTTTTCTCTTTTTCACTTCCACTTTAAAGCTGCTTTAAAATTAAAGCATTCAGAAACCTGATCTGGAGCCATTTCTGCTGAGATCAAACGTGTCTAGAACACGTAAACAATTATACAACGTGAAATTCAGGAAGGAAATGAAGCCCCTTGTTGAAAATGCGCATTGTGATAAAAGATAAGGACCCCTAGTGGGGAGCAGATTACCAAACTAAAGAGTTAAGATGGCAGAGTTTAGAAAGTGACCTCTACCAGCAGTCACCACGGCTGCAAGATGGGTCAGCCACTGGACGGTGGCTAAGAGATTTCCCAAAGGAAAGAAATACTGGCTACATTGCACCACTAGCCATTTCCCCAAACCATTCAACATAGAGGGTGGAGATCATAGAGAAAATAAAAACAGAAAAGGGTTTCGAGGAAAAGGGTATGAGCACGTGTCCCCAGCTTGATGTTTAGCTCCTAAAATCATCAGTGTACACCACATGAAATTCCAGAAAATACATACTTTGGCTGATTTTCATAAAACTGAGGGTTCTGTTTCTATTCCTGAGCCAATATTCAAAAGAGGTCACTGTGTGCGAAAATTACAAGCCAAAGCTATCAAAATGGTTGACATAGGGAGACCCTGGCCAAGAGGTCCTTTCCCATGTAATGGAGCAGTCACGCCTTTGTTGTTTGTTTGTTTTTGTTTTGTTGTTTTCGCTGTGCAGTGCAGGCTGGTTCCGAACTCACTTTTGTAGCCCAGGTTGACCTCGAACTCACAGTAATCCTCCTGCCTCAGCCTCCGGAGTACTGAGATTACAAGTGTGTGCCACCATGCCCAGCAGTCACGCTTTTATTTCAACTACAAGAGGCAGTAAGCACCCACGTGCTTGTGTGCCCAGCTTGATGTTTAGCTCCTAAACAGCTAAACATGTGAATGTTTACACTTTAGAAATGTATTCTAGTAAAAGATACGTTGCCATGAAGCCTCCTCAAGATACCCCCCGCCCTGGTTTTGAGCTGTTCTTGAGGCTTTCTGAAGCAGCTCTGGAGCCTTCTTTTACTAATGTCTGTACAAGTATGATCCAAAAATGCAGTGAGCGCCACTGCTGAGCGCCATCCCACAGAAAGGCAGGCCCGTCCAAAGGTGGTGTGTCCTTATCCACCTCATCCGGCACCACGCACCTTCTGGCTCTCCTGCAAAGTCAAAATGACCCTGAAAGGGAAATGCTTAGAATCGATTCGGGACATCGAGGCAGCCAGGAGAGCGCAGCTGAAGACCCTCAGGCAGGAAAACTCAGAGCTGCTGCAGAAAGGGGGGGCTGGCTGGGATGAGTGTGCCCGAAGAAAGGGCAGTATTCTGAGGAAAATCAGTGGCAGTGGCTCTTTAAGTGTCATAAACATCCGAAGTGGATTTAGATGACAGATGGCACACTGACCAAATGCCTCCATGTGCTGGGACACACCAAGTGTCACAGACCACTCTGGGTGCTCTATGGGAAATGAGGAAGGATGTAAGCTGGCAGGCGAGGGAGGGCCTTCTGGGGACACCCAGGGGAAAGCCGCCACAGAGGGGCACAGTGCTGGCGTGGACAGGGTGGATTTCAGGGCGCGTTTGGAAGCAGAGCAGTGGCACTGGCTGACACACTGCATATCAAGAGAGTACCAAAGAGAAATCAAAAATAACTCCCAATTTTTTTTCTTAGCTTCAGTGACAAGTACCCTCAGGCAGATGTGAGTAGCGGAAAGACCGTCTCAGGCCTATGAAAACAATAGCACCAACAGAGTCCACGGTCAGAAGTCAGAGAACCCTGATGAGTGCTTGGAGGGGAGCGAGAGGAAGCAGATAGACAAACAGACTCAGAATGTCAGGAAACGGCCCAGAGCTGGGGGCGCGGGGGCAGCTGGACACGTGGCCTTGGTTCACACAGGCTGCAGTTTATCACTGCCCGTGTCCCAGTCCCAGGCGATTTCTCTTCCTCATCCTGGGGTTCAACTCCCCAGCCCTTTTCAATTTTTTTTCTTTTATTTTGAGACAAGGTCTCACTACGTCCCTAAGTTCCCCACGCTGGGTTTGAACTTGTGATCCCCTGCCTACCCCCCACCCAGTGCTGAACCGGTCATACAGGGGTCATCAGCAGCATGGGAGTTCCAGCCCCGTACCCACTGTGATGTGCGGGGGTGCAGACTGTCAGCCAGGAGCTGCAGCCCAGAGGCGGGGTGGGAAACCCCTGGGCTGCAGGCAGGAGGCAGCGTGGGCTCTCGGTGGGCCTCCATGTGTTTGAAATAGGAATCTTGCCTAGAACTGTAGGAAGAATACTGGAAGTGGGCAGCGCGTCCTCGTCTAAGCCGAGCAGTGACAGGTGATTGTGGCCCACCATGGCCCTCAGAGGCAGTGACACTGTGAGTAGACATCACTGTGTCCACTGAGCGCATTCCTCCCCGCAGCTCACCGACATCTCTTCACTACCTGAGAGACAACAAGAACAGCAGGACCCAAAGCTCGACACAGCACTCACGGGAGAGGTGCAGAGCCCGGGTTCCAGTCCCAGCACTGCCCCTGCCGCCTCGTGACCCTGGTGACTGATGCCAGCCCTGTGTGTCTGAGGTTCTCTGACTGTAGATTGGGGAGGATTTGCTGGATACTGCCTAGGGTTACAGACTCAGAATGTAGAGAAGGTTAGATGAGGTTTTAGATAGAAAATGCTTAGGTCATTGCCCGGGGCGGTGTGAGACTCCATTAGCCATAGGCATGTCCCTCTTCTATGGGGACAACACCAGTGGCTAAGAGCTGTTTAAGTCCCTTACCTAAAGTTGTGAGCTGAAATGAGGTGTGGAGGTGCTATGGTTCCCATCCACAGCCACCCTCCGGATCCAGTATGAGCCACCACGATCATGTTCCACGTGGTCGCACGGGTAAGCTGTTGCCAAATCTGGAACCCCACAAACCGATCTTTAGGCAGTCAGCTGAACCCAAGGAAGTTGCAGAAAGGAAGCCAGGCCATTTCCAGACCTCACCCTAAGAGCGCCTGGCAGCATCTGCCCTGTGTTTTAGAAGGTCCAAACCACTGTGGCATCTGACCCTCAGGACACGACACAGAAGCCATGTGGAGGGCAAAGAGGCCCAGCCCTGTCCATGTGCTAGCTGGCACCAGCTTCCTAGCCACCCCTGCACAGCACACGTACAGCGACAGCTACACTGCAACACCTCATCCCAAGCACCCAGGGAGCCCCCAAACAAAACGAGCAGAACAGTCCAGCCAAGCCACAAGGGTGACGGATTCCTCACCATCTTAAGTATCTAGGTGTAAGGTTATTTCCAGCAAAAAATACATGGCTTAAACACTAGTGTACAAGGAAAAGATTTACTGGAGACAAAATGTGTCTGCAACGTAAGTCTGAAACCCAGAGAGATAATCTGGTTCCCGAAGCAAGCTTAGGGGACACCCACCAGGGCTATGAAGTACAGCCTCCAAGCTGGGGTGCAGCTCCCACCACCTCCTGCCTACGAGAGTCACTCAGTGCCTTCGTACCACAGGGCTTCGCCTGAATCACAGCGCGGCGGGAACATGTCAATGAAGCAATCCTGATTATTGACATGAGAGGACACGGAGCATAGTCAGAAATCTACGAAACCGCCAGCTGCTGTATGTCATTAAGGACACACTCATTCTAAAAGCAAGGAAGTCAGAAATGAAAGGAACAGGTGAAATCCCAGCTCCTGACTCTGACTTTTCCCGGAAGACAGCGCTGGAGTAGGCATCGCTGTGGTTCCCCTTAGGGGATTTCAGTGTACTGCTCAGCGAACACTGCTCAGTGACCTGACGAGGACAGAAAAGTTAGCGAAGGGAAGAGTGTAACCTTGCTCTCACTGAGCAGAAAGAGCTCTGGTGTCCCAAGCAAGGACTGTAAAATAGCATTGTCGCGTGCCATTTGGGATTGATGACAGACATACTTTTCTCCCAAAGAAAAGTCACTCTGAGCACAGGCACACAGTCCTAGCGAGGCCTTCTTCCACACAGAGAACGCTAAAACCCCATCTCTCCCCAATCTCCCTCCACGGCAGGCGAGGCTACCGGGCTACCAGAAGCGACCAGAAGGAGCAGCAAAACATCAGGGCAACACAAGGGCCACTGCGGATTCCACACCGGAGATCGGCTCTGCCCCACAGCCTGTCCTGGTCCCCAGAGAAAGGTGCAAAGCAGTCCTTAGAAAGGAAGGTTGTTTCTAAAGGGCCCTAAGCAACTGTTAACGGACCCTCCAAGGAGATGGGATCTCAGGAGGTCTCTCAGAAGATGACCCAGGCCGGACAGAGCAGTCAGCAGCCACGGAGGTGGAAGCTGCCCTGAGATACTCAGGGGGCACAGCCTGGCTCCATGCCACCCCACCCCCACCCCTACCCCATTGCACGCCCTGTTGACTTCCTCGATGCCCAGGTTTAGCCCACTAGAAACCTCCTCCCTCAGCAGAGACCTCGTCGCCCCGGGTGCGATGGACGATCTCTGTGCGAGCCCTGCCCTGTCTTCATGAAGTTGGGATTCTGCTGCCCAGAAACCGAAAAGCCGAGGACAAGGCCCTCTCTCCAAATCCCCCTGACGGAACTTACTTATTCCTGTCTGAGCTACTCCAGGAGACTGTAATTACAGGAGGCAGCAGAGTGAGAGTGAGTGAGAGAAGCCCTAGGCAGGATTCAAGAGACTACTCACTCAGCAAGCACTGGCTCAGGTCCTCCCACAGGCTGGGTTCTGTCTAAGTGGTCAGGTAATTACTGAAGGGCACAGGAACCAGAGACTCAACTTCAAATTTTCTCCACAGGGGATAGCACGAAAGGTGTGTAACTGCTTTTCCACTAATGTCTGTTAAAACAGATTAACCTTCCCACTAGTTCACAAGTCAGTCTCCCTCAGGACTCATATCCCCCTCCCCTCTCTAAGACAGGGTCTTGCTATGTAGTCCAGGCTGGTCTCGCACTCAAGCGAATCTTCCTGTCTCAGCCTCCCAAGTGCTGAGATTACAGGTATACACCATCATGTCCAGCTATTTCTTTCTTATTTTTTTTTTTAATTTTTTAGTGAACTGGATCAGCACCTGCCAAACATTAGCATGATTCAGATCTCTCTGGGGACCTTGTTAGGGCAGATCATGGCTCTGCAGACTGGAAAGGGAACTGGAAGTTGCATCAATAACAAACCCCCAGCATGGTTGGGCCATGGACCAAACTTTGAGCAGAAAGGAATGGTGTGATCTCTCACAGAAGGTTCTGGACACAAGCCAGCCCAGGATCCCCCAAACAGGGACTTCAAGCTGTCCACAGTGAAAGGGAAAGGAGGGTGAGAGGGCGGGGGGGGGGGGGTGCATTGCCTGTCGGGGGTCCAGGAGGCTGAGAAGCTTCTCCCTGGGGCCGGCAGGAAAAGTCCCTTCTGTCACAATGCACAAAGCTTCTGGTGTCTGCAGAAGGAATCAGCAATCACTTTGCTGGCTCTGAAGGCTCTGTCTTTTAATGATTCTTCCTGTTTTTCATAGCCCGATCCAAGAGGATAAGAAAATAGCCCTGACGAAGGTCAGGCAGGGTCGGCAAGGTCCCGGGAGAGAGCCTGTGGAGAGAGGCTGTGGCCCACGGGAGGCGAGAATCTGGCCAGGCCCATGCCACCCCTGCCCAGGGCCAGCCCTGCTCCCCGAGATCCCGTACCCAGCCCACATTGGCTCCCAGGCCACTGCCATGCATGCCCAGGTGTGGGGCGCCCTGCGTGGTCCTGGCACAGAATGGGGCTGGGGCCATCCAGCTTCATGTGGCCTAGAACGGGGAGAGTCATGCTGTGACAGGAGACAGGTGACCACCAAGCACGCAGCCAGGGACCCAGAAAGAAATGGGCAACCCAGTACTAATTAGAGGACTGGGAAAACTTCAGGAAGGAAGGAGACATCAGAAACCGGGAGATGGGTGTGGGCCCTCAAATGAAGGGGAAATGGGGCCATTTCAAGTAGGGGAAAGGTGGAGGGAAAGTGCAGAGGGCAAGAAACAGGGTGGCTGGCTCAAATGGGGTGGGAGGGAGAAGCGTGTGCAGGGGCTGGGGTGTCGGGAGGGTCTTCATCCCCTATCTCAGGCCTCCCTCCTCTGAGGTGGGTGGACATTCCCCCACCCACCTTCAGACTCCTGCCTTTGGAAATGCTGCCCTCTCTCATCCCCTTGGCCAGCTTTCTTAGTCCCTCTGGAAATGGGATGTGGGCTGGGAGAGACAAAGTACCCAGAGCTGGCACTGGGTCCCTTGTGCGCTGAGGCTGCAGAATCCTTGAGACTGGATGATTCAGAACAGAAACTTCTCAGGCTTCTGGAGGCCAAAAAGAGGGGGACCCAGGGCCGGGGTCTGGCGAGGGCTTTCTTGCTCCATCGTCCCGGGCTGAAGACAGACAGGCAGGAAGAGCAGACCCGCTCTTCTGAAGAAGGCACTGCGGACAGTAACATCGGACCACACGTGACCTTGCCAGCCAGCTAGAGTCTCACTCAGCTCAGCCATGACACCAGAGTGCACCCCAGAAACACCTCCACAGCATGGCAGAGGACAGATGGTGGCTGTGAGGAGAAAGCCCAGGCAGGGAGACCCTGGGGCCCAGTGCCGGCTGTCTTGGGCGCCCCACGGGGATTGTCCCCGTCTGTTCCTTATCCAACCACAAATAGAGGAGACTGGAAGGCCGCACCCCAGTTGCCTTTCAGCTCCAGAATTCTGCCTGGCCTGTGCTGAGACTCGGTGGCACCTGTCACCATGCCCACTGACAGAGGCTGGCACATCCCGGCAGTGAGGCTCCCTCTGGGCGGGCGGCCACACCGGGGTGGCCAAGGAGGAGGCCAGGGGGCCATTAGCCAGGCGTCACCCTCACTGGAGCTGGTGCCGGCCCCCATCCTTCATTCCTCTGCACCGACCCGTTGCCATGGCGGTGAACCCCATGGGGCGCTGAGCAGCAGCCGGAGCAGAAGGGAACAGACGGGTCCGTGGGTCTCCATCCATCCGACAGGGCCTCCGGGAGTGAGAGGCGGGACAAGGATTTCAGTGTTCCCAGTGCCTCTTGCTGTACGAGATGAAGTCCCACAGGCTGCCCGTTAATGCATTTCACGCAACTCCACCCTCAGACATGGGTCCTCGTTCCAATTGACCAGAGACCCAGCTCCAGGGAGGCAAACATCGGGGTCACACAGGCCACCATCGCCAAAGCCAGGACAGTGCCGCCGCCACCCCATGCCGCTCCCTGAGCCGCAGGATCCCAAAACCTTCATACTTCCCCAGGGAACCCCATACATGGGTTCCCAGAACACACATCTGGAAACTTCCCAGTGCAGTCCCAATCTCAGGTAGGCTGCCTGTTTTTCTCCAAAGGCCCCCCACTAACACTAAGGTCTCTCAGGTGGCTCATACTGCACTCAGGCGATGCGTGGCCACCGCTGTCAGACCCTGGCCCCACCACAGTGTCTGGCTCCAGGCAACGCAGACCGAGTGCTGGGGCAGGAGGTGGCGACCGGCAAACTGTGGCTGTGGCTGCCGACCCACTCAGCTGGGAGGTGAACACACGGGGCGCTGGAGGAATCCGCCCTGGCGTAGACACAGCAGCTGGAGAACTTGCCATCAGGACCCCTCGGGATTCCTTCCCTGCCCCCTCCGGCGGGAAGGCTGATTTATGGGCCCCAATGCTGGGAACCATGACGTGGGAAAATCCAGCTGGCTTGGGTGGTGCTGACATCTGGATTCCCTAACCCAGGCAGCCTGTGAGGGACCAGCCAGGGCGAAGATGCTTGGGAAAGCATTTGAAGGGGCCCCAGCCAAGCCGGCTCCCTCCGAGCAAACAACAGGACCACTCTCTAGGGGCCGGCAGAGCTGTGTTTACATAGGCTAGGCCAATCCTCTCATGGGTGAATTAATTAACTCTCTGGGTGGCCCTGGGCCCTTAGGCCTCAGTTTCCTTATCCAAAGTGACAGCAGAAGGAGGCTGGATGGTTTCTCAGGTGGTTTTCTTCTCCGGTGCTCTGGATCCTACTGTGAAAGGACAGGCTGGACACTGGGCTTGACTGGGAGGCTGGCCCTGCACCACCAGCTTGGGGAAAGTCCCTCATTACTGGGCCTACAAGGTCCAGTGAGGGCGGGGACCAGAGGACCTGTCAGACACCAGGTGTCAGGAACCAGAACCACGGGTAGGGACCCGGTCCCTCATTGCCTGTGATGTGCTGTTGGCAAATCTGTGCCTCAGAACTCTGCCCCCAGCCCACATCTGCATGGCCACCTATCAGTGGGCCCTGGGACTCCCACCTGGACCAGCAGAGCCTGCAGGTTCAACACCCCTTGTTCCCCCGGGGACACCTGAAGGCGTGGTGCAGCAGCACCCTGCTGGTGTGGGGGCCCACCGCTGTGGGGGGAAGAACCTCCCCAAACCAACCGCACTCCACAGAAAGCCGAGACACGCACTGGGTGCTGTGTCGTTGGAAGCCTCGAGGGAGACCCACAGCACCAGAGAGGGCTGGAGCTGGACCTCCAGGGTTTGAGGGGACGCAGCAGCCCCTGGCCACTGGCACTGGAGGTCAGGCGCAGGCTGGCACAGAAGGCAGCATGTACGGCCCAGGGTGCTCAGAGACCACCTGACCCCAGTGCTGGTGCAAGCAGTGACAAGCAGAGAGCCTACTGGTTCTTCTCAAGAATGCCTGAGGCCTCCCCTTCCTTCCGCCAAGTGACAAGCACTGATCACACAGCCCTGCGTCCATGTCCCCCAGAGCCTGTGTTTCCACACCTGTCTCCTCCATCAGCCTGCAGGGAGCCCCAGGGAAGTAACTTGGCTGCCCCATCTCCTATCACCTGCGCCCAGCACTTAGGAAACCACTGTGGTAGGGGGAGCTGTCATCTTACAGATGAGGAAGCTCTGCTCCGCCCCAGAGAGAAACCCCCAGAGCCACGGACAGGGTGCCTGCTGGCAGAGCCAGCAGCAGAATCAGGCCTTCTGTCTCGGGGGCACCAGTCCCCTGGCTTCGCTGGCTTCACAGGGGTCCCAGACTCTGGGGCAGGCACTCACCGCCTCCAGATAGGATGCCTGGGTTCACCCAGGGGAGAGCCCTGTGGTCCTGTGCCTGCACTTCCGCCGTGAGGGCGCACGGGTCCCTCTCCTAATGGGCAGCAGCGCTCCAGTCCCATCCCTCCCTCCAGAAGCACTTCCTGGGGTCAGCCAGCCTTCCACACGCTCGCTCGCTGTGCTACCCAGTCACTCATGGCCAGACTGCAGGCTTAGGTACGTTTGAATCGTTAGGAGTACGCTGATGGCGGGTTCTCTGCTTCTCTCTGAGCCAGGGAGCTCGGGAAGGACGGGCAGCGCAGGCTGTGAACCCCGCCCTGGGTCCCAGGCAGACCTGGAGCACCCTTCTCAGGACACTGGCCCTGACAAACCCTGGGACCCTCCGAGCATAAGGACAGGGCAGGTCCTTGTGAAGCATTATTTGTTGATGGGGAAGAGACATGGGAATGTTCAAACCACAAATCATTTCACTTCTTATTTTACTTTATTTTTGGTCTTTATTATACTTTTGGTTTTCATGTAAGAGAAACCATGTGATATTTATGCTTGTGTGCCTGATTTAGTTCACTTAACATGAAGCTCTTGAGGTGCATCCATTTTTCTCAGAACTCATTTATCCTTCTTTACGGTAGAGTAGTACTCCACAATGAATGCCACATTCTCGGCCTGCTCATCTGTTGACTGACAGATAGGCCATGTCCAATAATAAAATAAAAGACAAACAATAGGAGACAGAGAGACAGGCCTTTTGCAAAAGGAAAGAGGACCAAGAGACGGAGAGAGGGGGATGGAAGGGGAGGAAAAAAGAATGCAAAGAACGGAGATGCATCCTACGCACGCACCGTGTCCCCCTAAGGAATGTAGCCGCTGTGTCCTCAAACACAGAAAAGCAAAATTTCATTTAAGTTTTTGTTAAATACAGAAGATCACGTTTCTTCCCTGCTTGAAAGGTCGCAGTGGCTTCGCGCTACATCTGGGATGAATTTCATCCTGTGTGTGATCTCCAAAGCCCCTGGGCCCAGGTCGCCAGGTCCCCGCACCCTGAGCCCCGATGGCACTTCCCAAGGCTTCTCGCAGGCTCGCCCACTCCCTGGAGGACCCGTCCCTCTGACCCGCTCATCCCTAGCCGAGACCCGGATCCTCCTACTCCCCCTCCACCTCCTCCGGGAAGTCCTCCCGGGTGACCACCAGCCCACACTGCTTGGAGCACCCTAGACCCCCGACGCCCCCCAGGAGCTGTGGAGCTCGGCATCTCTGCAGCCCCCCCCCCCGTGCAAGCGCCCAAGGTGGGCAGCAGAAGGCACGAGTGGTCGGTGCCAGGGGCCGAGGTCCGGCCTCCGTTCCGGTCTGGGAAGCGCATGGAGCGGAAGTCCTCCTCTGCCTTGATCCTGCGGCCACTTCCTGAGCCTTGGGGTGTCGGGCAGGGCCGGAGGGTGGGCAGCGGGGCTGCCACACGCCCCCACCCCAAGCATCCTGTTGCTGCTGCTGCTGCGGACAGGATGTTATCTCGGAGCCTGGGGCTGTTATTGTCCGGAGATGGGCTTTCCTGAGCGCCCCAGCCGTCCTTCTCCAGGACCCCCGCCCTTTCCTCCAAGAGCCTCTGGGCAGCTCCGAGAGGCGCACTGACCACCCCCCACTCCTGCACCCTCCGCCCCTCTGGGCCCCTCCGGGGCTGCAGCTGCCGTCAAAGCCTGTTCGAAGCCCCTGAATCGGGTCCTTCCATAGGACGCACAGTCCTCACGGAGCTGGGGCTCAGAGAGGCCAAACGCTGCGCTCGGGGACAACGCAGAGGAGTCGCACACGGGCCTGTGGGTCCCACGTCCCGGCTCCCGCAGCGTGGCCACCAGCGCAGCGGCCTTCATCCTGGCGGGTAGACGGCCGGGGGTGCGGGAGGGGGCGCCTTCCCGGGAGCAGCACCTCCCTCAGGGGAACCCAGAGTCCCCCCATTTTTCCCCATCCCGAACTGGAGCAGAGAGGTGCTGGGGTGTCACGCAGAAAGTGGTGGCTAAAAGGCCACGGCTTCTTCAGCACACAGCTCCAGCACTGCCAGCCCTATGCGCCTGGTCTGGCTCACCTTCCTGGAGCTTCGCCTTTCTCCTCTGGGCACCACCGGGCACCACCAGCCCTGCAGTGTGAGGGGCAGACACAAATCCAGTGGTTTCGTCTGCACAAAAGGGGACAGGGAAATAAAATACAAACATTCTGTTTCTCGGCTGATTGTGCTAGCACACGCCTGTAATCACAGTATGCAGGAGGCTGAGACAGGAGGGTTGCCATGAGTTTAGGACCGGCCGTGGCAACCTAGCAAGTCAAGGCCAGGCCATCCTGAACAACATGGTGAGACCCTGTTTAAAAAAAAAAAAAAAAAAAACTCTGTTGTGTGGATATTTTTCCTTTCTTTTTTTCCTGTTTAAGTGACAGCCTAGGATGAAAGCTTTGAGGTCCAGGCTGGGTTATTAGTTCTAGTTATTAGTGATACAACCAAAGGCAAGTGTTTAACTGCTGGGAGGAGAGAGACCACAGAGACAGAGAGAGACACACACAAAAAAACAGAAACAGAGAGAGAGACACAGAGTCAGTCAGAGACAGAGAGAGAGAAAGAAAAAGAGGAAGAGGAGTGAAAAGTGAAAAGGCGAGGAAAGTGAGGAAGGAAGGAAGGAAGGAAGGAAGGAAGGAAGGAAGGAAGGAAGGAAGGAAGGGAAACAGGACTGGCCCTGTGTCTGCTGAAAGGATTAAACACATAGATACACGAAGCAGAGGGGCTGAGGCCTGCTGCTAGGGAAGGGGGAGCTGCTACTTTGTAGCCAAGTGCCATCCCTGATGACCTTTCCTGCTCCTGCCTGTTATTGCACTGAAGCTGTGGGCAGCGCACCCCAGGCTGCACCAAGGCTTCCTGCATCTAACCAGAAGAGCCCCCTGGATTCCCACAGCCACAGCTGGAGCAGCCGCCCTGCTCGGGTGAGAGCCGGCATCTCCCTGCCCCGGCATAAAGCAGGCAGGCCAGGAGATGCCCGTCCTCTCAGGGAAGAGCTGGCGACCTAGCAGCATCTTTACCTTCCTCCAGGGACACTGCCCTGCACGGGCAGCCCTTCATCTCCACTGCCGCCACTGCCACATCCACGTCCACGTCCATGCCCATGTCCGGGAGGTGGCACACAAGGGTCCCCTCACAAAGTGGGTTGAGGGTGCGGGAGGTCTGTGGCTTGCCGGAGCTCAAACACACGGTGGTGTGGTCTGCACCCCTGCATTACCCCGCAAGTTCTTCTCCAGGTCCAAAGACCAGAGCCTCACCTACCTCGGGGCTTGGGGCAAGGACTCGGTCCACTCCAACCTCCACTTCCCTCCCCTGAAACGTGGAATGAAGCCCACGGGACTGCAGCCTCAGGGACATGGCCCCCGCTCCACGCCTGACCAGCCAGGCACCTGGTTCCCTTGTCCTGGTCCACACCAACTATCCCCAGCCTGTCTGACCACAGGGTTCCCTGACCTTTGCAAACCTGAAGACTAGAGTTTCACTGAGAAGCCCTCGTTTGGAACAAGGCGGTCCAGGGCCAACCATGCAGCAGAGCCTCTTGGGCAATGTTTTAAAACCTTTGCCTGATGCCAGCTCCCACCAGCAGCCCCATGGACTTAGGGTTTTGGGGGTGAGCGAGCCTAGCGGAATATCAGGGTCTGCCATGGGCGCCCAGTTGAGTCCTGGGCATGCTGCCAACAGAGCGGGGTCCTGGCATAGTCAGCGCAGCGGGTCCTGAGCCCTTGAAATGTCCCCGAGGTCCCCAAGCAGCTAAAATGTTCATTTAATTTTAAATAATACGTATTTTTATTTACATAGCCACATGCACTACAGGCCACCATGCCAGACTCCCCAGAAAACAGGCAGGAAGTGGGGAACCAGAGCGGCTGGCTCCTCACCTGCTCAACACGGGGTGTGGCAGGGACGCCCAGGTCCTTGCTAGGACACCCAGGGCTGTCACATGCCATGAGACCCCTGGTCCCAGTGGCCGCTTCACCTGGCGAGCCCCACCTGGCAAGCCCCACCTGGCCGGCCTTGGCACCGCCGAGAAGGAAAACAGACGTGCCACGCTGGGCTTCCCCGCAGAGCCTCACAGGCCCGGAAACTCGGGGGGCAGGCCAGGCAGGCAGCTGCTATTTTAGAGACAATTTCCTCCGCGGGCCACGCTCCATCCTCCGACGGCGTGGCCGGGGCAAAGGTGGCGGCTGACATTGTGTCGGCGGACATTAAACAGTGGCAGAGGTCACTCAGCAGCTGGCGGCCACGTCCTGACAGGCGGCTGGTCATCACACTCACTCCTGCCCCTGGGGACCCCGGGTCCGGGGGCGGGTGAGAGGGGCCAGCTGCGGGTGCCAGGTCATTCTCCACCCGCCCTGCCTGGTCCAGCCTGGCCCCAGGTGATGGATGACTGTGAGTTAAGGACAGCCGGGGGCCAGGACAGACCACCCAGGCAGGGGGCCAGAGCTCCAAGCTCCACCCTGTTTCATCCCCCTGGTGTGAGCTCACGCCAGCCACAAGCTGGGGTCACCAATGGTCTCCGCCTACAGTGTCCTCTCCCTCTGGGACACCCAGCAGGCTTCGAAGGCTCAGTGCACTTCAACTCCCTCAGGGTGAGGGGCCACCAGACCTTGGTCCCAAGCCCAGGAGGCCACAAGGGTCAGAGAGGGGTCCTGGGTCTCGGCTGGAACCTCAGAGCCCAGTCATGTCATCTTGCAATGGGGACAGTGGCCCCCACTGGACCAGGCAGCTATGAAAATAAAGCCAGAGGATGAGGGAGAGAGAGAGTCACCCACAGTCAGGCAGCAGGCACCCAGGCGTGGGCCGGACCTCACCCCTGGGACTTCACAACTTCACCTCAAGTGCTCATTCACTGTCTCTTTGTCTCTGTCTTTGTGTTTCCCTGTCTCTCTCTCTGTCTCTCTGTCTCTCTTTCTCTTGGAACTGAACCTAAGGCCTTTGCATCCTACCCCCCAGCCCCAGAGGGCTCCCTCCCCTAGACTTGGTGGTTTCTATGGGAACCACAGTGCCTGGCAGCCTGGGGTTGTGCCCAGAGCCCGGTGCCATCATTTGGAACAAAGAGGGCGCAGCCTGGCAGGGGGAGGTGGCTGCAAACGCCTGCCTGGCCCAGGCCTGCTGGGGAGGAGCCAGCGAGCTTCCCGATGGCCGCTGCACAGAGCTGGGCCAGGCCAAGAGCATGCCCGCCCCGGGGGTCACACACGTGCACACGCATGCCTGAAGACCTCTGCCCACACACATACCCGTGCATGTATACGTGTTCACGTACACACACAGCCACATGCATACACATACACACTCACAAACACACGCGCATACCACACAGTACGTGTCCACATGCTCCAGCACATATGTTCACACACACACACAACTGCACACAAATATGCCAACCACACATAGCATTTACACAGGCACCACGCGGGCACACTGGATCTCACACACACACACATGTGCCCCACTTTCTCCCTGCAGCTGGGCTCAAGGAAAAAAACCTCTTCTGTAACCAGCGCCAACTTCAGAACAGCCCCTGTGCCCCCAGGATGGAAACCCCCTCCATGCCCCCCACCCAGCCTGGATGTCTCAGGGTCCCCGCCCAGTACCTCGTCCCCCAAGCTCGAACCCTGCTCGGGCCCCAAACTTGCCAGCAGCCTCTGCCAGGCCCGGCCATGGGGGAGGCTGAGGACAGAGGCCTGGTTTCCTGGGGAGCACCAGAGCCACCTGTCCCGTGGGGAGGATAGAGGACAGAGGACCCTGGGACTGGCTGGAGCCCCTCCACGCCGGGCCTCGGGCTGGCCCGTCAGTATCCTGGGGCTCGCTGTCACCCCCTCCATTGTGCTCATTGTTTCCGGGAAGATGGAGGAATGGGGCCACCCCCCACACACACCCGGCCCTGTTCAACTGATCCACGCGACACCCAGCCGGTGCCTCCTCACCCACAGAAACTCACTTTAAATCACGAACTCTTTATTTTGTACGTTTTTATTTGCATGCTGGCTTTTATGTTTTCCAGTTGTTATTTTTGTCAGTCCTCCTGGGCGGCCCATGACTGCCTTCCCTGTGTGGCTGCTACAGGTGCCTAAGGTGCCTCAGGTCTCTCTGCACCCACTCCCCCATCTCCACCTCCTGGTCCCCTTCCCATCTGAACAACCCCACCTGCTTCCTGTGATCTTTTATTTTGTTTTTTTGTGATTTGAGTTTCTCGTGGAAAAGAAACCCTGTGACGTTTAAGTTCGCATGTCTGATTTACTTCACTTGAAGTTATCGTCTGGAGGTGCCTCCGTTTTCTTACCAAAGACTCAAGTTTGTCCTTTGTGGTGGAGTCGTAGTGCATCATAAATACCACATTTTCTGTCTATCTTATCTGTTGATGAGAACCCAGGGGCATTTCAGTCAATGAACTTAACCTGCCTTAGGATTCTGGGGAGGCGCTGTAGTTCTGTCTGTACCTGTGCAGTTTATAAAAGAAACCAAAATTTTGCCACTTTTATTTGCAAACTGAATCATTTACAAACAGAAGGGTCCCTGAATCGAGGTATTATTGTGAAGACTACTTCCAAGACTGAGTTCTCATGAATCACTCCTCTGTAAACATGGGTGTGAGTGGGTCGCCATAATCCAGCATCTTTAGCTCTTCCTGGAAATTAATTTTGAAGCACAGAATTCTGAGAACTTCATACAGAGTCTCAGCACCAAGAGCCAGGCAGAGCTATAAAATCAAAAACAAAAGAAGAAGTTCATTTTCACGTAAAAATAATGCACTGAGTGGTCTGGCACCAGCACAGCAGTCTTGCAGAAACCAAGCAGCTGACAAAGCCCAGTTACTGCCGCTCAGCAGGAGCAGACGGTGGAGGAGAAGTCCACCTGCTCCAGTTCAGATCTCAGCTAGCCATCACTGCCTCCCATGTGGTACCATGTGCAGTTTACTTCGACCATCTAAACTTCTGTTTTCCTGTCCGCAGAGTGGAGCTGTCACAGAGGCCCTGACCCCTCCCAGGATTCAGCAAGGTGAAGCTGTCAACACTGCTAAATCAGAACCCATCCAGCTGAGAAAGCACTCCACTAGCTCCCCTTGAGGCTGCTGTTGCTCCAGCTATCTCCTCTGAGTCTACAGTAAGTGTATCATAAAGCAACACCATGTACCTGGTCCTGGGAAGCTCACTTGCCCTTTATGAAGTTTTGTTAAAAAAAAAACAGGTAGATGAGACCCAAAGGTCCTTTGCCACTCAGAGAGATAGTGATGATAAAAGCCACCATGGAGACTGCAAAGGTGCCAGTGTCCTGGGATTCCCCCACCCACCTGGGTCTCCCGCATGTCAGTGTTTTCCAGAAAGCTCTTTGCTCTGCCCTGGCTCTTCCCCTCCTCCTCCCACCTTCTTGGCCTGGGGAAGCGGAAGCTCCTGAGGCCCAAGAAGGTCGGCAGTGCCCGGCCTGGCCAGCAGCCCCCGAGCCACTTCCTGCAGGAGCCCTGCTGCACTGCCGCCCATCCTGGGAATCCCGAGTACAGCCTCCGCTCTGCGGAGAGCTTTTTGCCCTTTAAGGAAAGGTTGTGCTTGGAGCCCAGAGCTGGCTTACGGCTAAGGATTTTGACCCAACCTTTTCCTGATGATGCAGCAGGCAGCAGAGAGCCCACCCTGCGCCCTCACCTCCTGATCTCAGCGCAGCCCGGCCCGGCTCCCGGATCCTTTACTTAGTCACTGTGCCGTGCTTTGTACAAACCTGCCTAGATTCTTCCGTCCCCCAGTGCCACACGAGTGTCCCCTGCCGAGGCCCAGCACCCTGACAGTCTAAACCCACTTGCTTCTCAAAGCCGAGGCTGGGATGCAGCCCCAGGTGACCGTCCCATGGGGCTGGTGACACTTACGTGGGTGTGACAGGAGATCTGGGCCTGGGGCGGATGGATATTCACTGTGCTCTCACCACAGCCAGGCAGGTGTGAGGGCCAGGCTCACTGGCCGGCTGTGGGCTCTGGGATCCTCCGGCACCACCCAAGTCTCTGTCAGTAGGGAGGGCACACTGACATTTCACCCGTGGTCTCCAAGACCAAAGCAGGGTGCACAGCACAAAAGCCCCCAAGACGCAGCCCCCGGGGCTGCCAGGGTTGACAGCCCTGGAGGAGGCTCCCGAGATTTCCCACTGGGAACCTTTCAGCTGAGGTGGCAGGCAGGAAGGACACTTTGGGCAACAGCAGTTAACCTCACGCAGGTCCCGCTTGGCAAGGAAAACACACCAGCTTCAGAGCATTTTGGAGGCTAAATTCCCGCCGGTCCACTGGACAGGCAGCGGCCACCCGGCAGTGCAGCAGGCGTGGGGTACATCACATGGGTGTGATTCCGAGAGCCGGGAACAAAGCCACGTCAAGTGTGGGGTAATTTTCCTCTCACAAGTTTCACATCAAGGAGAAACACTCCAATGGGACCTGTTGGGGGGGACACCGTGGTGCCAGCATGGATTTCACCACCAAGCATCCATGGCTTTGAATCCTGGCCCGGCCACACACTGGCTCCGCACTCCTGAGGAGCAAACCACCACGATTTTTCTGAAATTTTGTGTGCTCTTCTGGAAAATAAAGACAGCACCATCTCTCGGCCGTTACTCGAAGGGTCTGGAACTGTCTGTGCAGACTCCCAGCTGTGCCTTGGGAATGCTGCCGTCCACTCACTGGAATTATTGGGGTGCTTATTGAAACAGCAGCGATGAGGTACCCGTGCACACCCCAGGACCATGTGAGGTCCACAGGGCCCCGCCTCCCATCCTCAGCTCTCAGGATGGCGTCTGTGTCTCTGTTCCCCGGGGTTCGCTGGTAGGGGCAGCTCTGACTTTGACAACACCCATTTCTGGCAGGCTTGAAGAAGCTACTCTCTGTGTCTCCTTTGCCCACATTCATTTGAAATTTAACTGTAAACTCCTATCGTGAATGCCTGACTGTGCCGTGGCCTGGGACGGTGACCCTGTCCATGAGGCAGATTTCCCACGTCCCTGAACCGAGGCCCGGAGCAAGCCTGCAGCTTCGTCACCTGCTCTGTCACGTCCATGGCACCTGCTTTTCAATGACAGACTCCCTGAGTTAAGGGGCCGCCCTAGCTCCGGGATGACAGTTGGAAGCCACTTCCCCGGGAACATCGGAGGTCTCAGAGACAGCAGAGGTGGACGACTTGGAGATGGAGTTCCAGGCCAAATTCCATGGAGCCAGAAAGAGCTCCCTACCAGAACCACCTCCTTCAGGGCCGGCTGCTTCCTGAAGCCCAGTTCCTGGGGTCTCCAGAAAGGGCCAGCCGTCCTCTATCGCATTCCACTGCTGCATAACCAGCTGGGGCCCGCTCTGCTGTTTGCACCTGGATGCAAACCACAGGCCTCCCAGGCTCATAAATCAACCATGACCAGACCAGACCCAGCCCCCAGCAGGACCGGGACTTCGAAGGAGGGGCAGGGGCAGAAAATACATATGCACTGACGTGCGACAGAGCCAATGCGACAGAGCCAGGCCACCAGAGTCCTTGTTCCCTGGCCGCACTTCCATCTCCGAGACCTGGCGGTGTGTGAAGAGCAGGACGGACCCCAGCACAGTGCCGTGCACCATCCTGGTAACCCAGTCGCTAGGTCCAGGCTCTTGTCTCTGAAGGGGTTTCCGGAAAGGGCTGGAGCCATGGCAGCCTCTCCAGAGAGAAGTCAGTCACCTCTCACGGGAGGGATTCTGAGGGACAACATAGTTTTGAGTTTATAATATTGAAATTGCTAAAATATCCCTTTCTTTACTGGGGGAAGGGGCAGCAGAAAGCTTGGGGTGTGGAATTTAGTTCAAACCGGCCGCCCTCCTCCCACCTCTTGCGTGGTGGGATCCTCTCCCTCCTCTGAGCCCTGGTTTTCCTGTCGACACAGACAGAGGGTCAGTTTATGCCCCATTGCCTCTGAGGCTGTTTCACCTGGAGGACATCGATTTCTTTAATGCCCACGCTGCTCTGCCAACTGTCCAGCTGGGGAGGGTTGGTGGTACACTGGCCTCCTAGGCTCAGCAAAGAGATGAGCAAAGTCCAGCCAGTAGTCCACACTTGGGGCATCCTGTGGGGGGTGCTTCTGCGTGAGAAAGGAGATTTTGACCAAATTTCCACAAAGGCATCCTATCGACCTGCCACGCTCCACCCACACTCCAGCTACAAGGTGTGATCCAAATATACAAGCAAATGTTTCAAATGTGTTACAGTAAAAGAGACAGTGCCAGTGACGCCTTGCCCGCCACACGTCCTCTTTCCATGGTTCTGGCCACTCTCTGAAGCAGTTCTGAGGTCCTCTTTCATGAATATCTTTATCAGGCGTGACCAGAAACGCAGCGAGTGCAGCTGCCTGGCGTCGTCCAACAGAAAGAGCAGCGCGGAAAAGCAGGACACAGCGTCCCCCTCCACCTTCCCACTGCACCCGGCCCCGTGGGACTCCGGGCTCTTCCCCAAGGTCAAAATGACCAGGAAGCATTTTGAGTGGATTCAGGACATCAAGGCAGCCAGGACGGCACAACTAAAGACCCTCAGGATAAAGCGGCCTCCAGAGCTGCTGCGGAAAGAGGCAGCCGTGATGGGCTGAGTGTGTCCAGCACTGAAACAAGAACGACGATTCTGCCGGAGACGCGTGGCTGTGTGTCTTCCACTGTGATTGTTTTAAGCACTCGCCGTGTATTTTAATCGCCCTCCTGGTTTAAGCACCTCTCTGTCACCGCCCCCCCTCTGCAGCACACCCCGGCTCCTGCTCCAATCATACCCTCTCCGCTCTGCCTGCAGCAGCCCTGGAAACTTCAACATCTCTCCACACAGCTGGCCCAGCAGCTCAGCAGCCGCCCCGCAGACCACAGAGGAGCGGAGATCTCCATTCTCACGTCCTCTCACTCACTTCCTGTAACTCCACTCCCCTGCTCCTGGTGCACTAGCTCCGCCCTGACCCCCACCCCGCTCATCCCCTACCTGCAGCACCCACAGCCTCACTGCCCTCTTTACACCAAAAGCCCCCTGCTTCAGTTGCAAGCCTGGAGTTTCCCTCCCCTGCCACCAGCCCCTGGCCCCTGGCAAGGCTCCGACGTCACTTCACCCCATCTCCTGGACGTGGGGACTTCTGGAGGAGAAGAAGAATGCCGGTACATGGGGACTTCTGGAGGAGCCTGGCTTTTCCACTGCCCAAAGTAATGAGGCACTGTCCTCTCAGAACCCTCTGCCCAGGCTGAGCTGCTGACCCCACACCTAATTCACTCAGGAGAGAGAAGTCACAAAGCCGGACCCCCACAGCTTCCCACCACCAAAGCCCCCCAGTCTGTCTGCGTCCTCTCGGTCCTTCTCAAAGGAGTCTCTCCGCTAATCTCTTCTCCACTGGGACATCGTCCTGGCGCCACCTTCACACGCAGTCTCAGTCTTTCCTGGAGCCCCACTATGACACGAGGGTGCCCAGCACCCCCACTCCCTTTCTCCCCATACCCTTGTCCAGCCAGTCCCATGTCTCGGTTTGTCCTCCCAGTGAGACCTTCGAAGTGTTCCCCAAACCCTCTCCCACCCCTGACCACCCTGCAGGGTTGCAGTCTCTGCCACCCACATGATCTGTTTCTGCCTGGTGTCCTCCGTGGCACCCACATGTCCTGGGGGCAATGTTCTGGTTCCTGTTGGACTGGTCTCCCGGCAGCCACCTTGACTGGTGTCTTCACAGTGCCATCTCTGTGACGCCCGCCAGGGCACTTTGCAGAGGCTCCCTCATACCTGCGCCTTGATGTCTTAGCTTCTCAGGGGTGACAAGGTGAACAGAGCTCTCTCGCTCTCCCTCTGTCCCTCTGTCCCTCTGTCCCTCTATCTCTCCCTCTCTCCCTCTCCTTCTCTCCCTTCCTCCCTCTCTCCCTCTCTCCCTCTCTCCCTCTCTCCCTCTCTCTGAAAGCTGTTCTTCCTCCAGCCTTCTCACCTCCTCCGTGTCACCCAAGTCAGGAATCTGGGATGATTCCCTTGACCCCACCACCGAGCCGTCACACGCCCTGCTTGCCTCACACCCCGTCTGCCGGTGTCCCCCCTGCAGGCTGACCGAGGCCCTCACCTGGCCTCCTAACCTGCCTTTCGCCTCCCTCCCAGCCTCTGTGCTACAGCTCATTCCCAGGACCCTAGCACGGGAGGTCATTTGATTTTATTTTATATATAAAAGTACAATTTTTATTTTGATTAAGTTTTTGGTACATTTTAGATATGCATAATGACCACATTCCTGAGAGGGAATTTGAACCCATACACGGTATTTCTTGGTTCTTTTTTTCCAGTCTCCTTTCCTTCTTTCAACCCCTCTTCCCCTCCTTATTTATAAAACCTTTGTTTGCATTTTCATCCTGCACCCTATCGTCCCGCACCTTCCACCCACTGTCTCCTCAGCCTGCCATCTCCACTACCTAGCCCCACACCTGACTCCTCAAAACTAAGTCTCCCTCCCAGGGAGCCCCTGGACTCTGGCGCCTGAGACGTCACCACCTGCTGTTCTGGGAGTCATGACAGTTGGTTCTCACGGGGCCATGTGGAATGGCTGTGGCCATTTCCACCTCCCAGGGCCACAGTCAAACAGGAAAGGTATTCCTTTCCTACTGTGCTTGGGCTTCAAAGAGACCTAAGCTTGGGCTTTGGGGGGCCTCCTTAGGCCACAGGGGAGGGGCGCCCTGGAAGGGAGCTGGGATCCTGCCCTGCCCTCCAGATGTGCCGGCTCTCAGGCCCACAGATAACGATCACAGCCAATCAATGACCACAGCCCATCAATGACCACAGCCAATCAGTGATCTCTCTTTCTCTCTATTATCCGGGGGTTGAGCCCACAGCCCTTGCACTGTGCTATAGCCATAGCCAATTTTTTAAATTTTGAGCCAGGATCTCATTAATTCCCTAAATTGCCCACACTGGACTCTAACTTGTAATCCTCCTGCCTCAGCCTCCCGGGATACTTGGATTATAGCTGTGCACCACCACACCTTTTCTGTTTATAAACAACAGGAAGGAGGTAGCTGTCTGATCTCACAGATGGAGAAACTGAGGCTCGGGCAGGTGGCGGGGATTTCCACAGGACACCATTGGTTGGGGGCAGTGCTGAGAGAACAACTAGCCTCCCTGGACCCCGGGGAAGACTGAACTCAGGCTGCCTTTTCCATACCCCTGACGGTGAGGCTGAGCCTCGGGCCGACTTCCCGGAGACCGTGAGTTTAAAACTCCACCCTATGTGCGCAGGACACTATGTTTGATCTTTTTCCAACAAATTTCTGACCAGATTAATTTATATACAAACTTCTGTCCAGTTTTTCTAGTTTTGTTTTGGGGTCAATGCCAAGAGGTGATATATATCATTTAAGATATATATATCTTAATAAGTTAGATATATATATCTTATGTGGCAGTAAGAGCCACAGCCACCAGGCTCTGCTCTCCTTCTGCCCGCGCCCTGTGTCCTCTCCAATCCTGGGCACAGGTGGGGCACCGATGGGGGATGGAAAGAAGTTAAAGTCTGCGATTGCCTCTAAGGAGCCGGAGACCGACTGTCCTTGCCCTTACTGACCTCAGAAATCCCGTGGGGCAGTGGTCAGGTCTCTGAACTGAACCCCCACCCAGCTGGAAGAAAAAATTCCCCAAGCCGATCTGCTATCCACACCTGGGGGAGCATGGCGCGCGGCAGGAAGCCGGCAGCCCTCCTCACACAGCTCAGCCTGCAGAGCTGATTCCACGGAAAACCCCAGGGGACACCCTCTGCCTGCAGCACCCCTGTACCCAGCGCCACCCTGTGCATCTCCTGGCCCTGGACTGCTCCTCAGAGCCCTGAATTTCACTCCCACCTTGGCAGTGCCCTCTCCCTACTAAACTGCCCCCTAAAAACACACCCCCAGCCCTTGCTCAGGGCCAGCAGTCTGCTCACCCTTGGCCTAACCACATTCGGTCTGCAATAAAGTCCTTGCCAGTTCCCTCAACTTCACCTGCTCAGGGGCCTTGGTTGTTCCTCGGTTTACGCTATACTTCCATTATCCCACCTGGCAAGAGAGAAGCTGCCCATGGGGAGTGCTGGGCACCAGATCTCTGCTCTCATGTGTGGTTCGAGGGCCAACCATCTCCCAGGGATGGATTCCTTCAGGAATGAGAGGCTCACAGTGTCCCTGAACCTTGGACCAGAATCTGTATTTTAATAACGATCGTCAGCGATGCTTCCGTGTAGGGAGCCCTTAAAACAGGACATTGATCACCAGTGGGGCTAAAGCAAGTCCAGCCCCCAAAACACAGAGAGCCCCAAACAAGCCACATGAACAAGCTGTTCCAGCTCCAGGAGGCAAAGGGCCCAGGCCAGCCAGGCAAAGAAGTTGCTAGGCAGAGGGGCTGAAACTGACATTCTGCTTTGGACAGTATACGTAAACGTGCTGCGGTGGGTGAGCAGGTCCTTTCCGCCCATCAGGAGAGTAAGGGCTCCGCCTGATCCCAGCTTTGTCTCTCCTTTATTTTCTCATCCTCTCACGCCCCCCCCCACCCAGGGAACACCCAGAGCTGCAGCCGGTGGCTACACTTCCACACTCAGGAATTCGGGTGAGTGATCCAGATAGCACAGCCCGGTAGGAGATGCGTTAGGGTGCAAGTTCGCTTTC
>PVJX010021623.1:0-31601 GCA_004027295.1 Dolichotis patagonum | reverse complement strand
AAGGAGGGGAAGGTTTATTTATCTCACAGTTTGTGGAAGTTTCAGTCCATATTCAGCTGGCTTGAAAGCATGGTGGTGTGGCATAGGAGCAATTTTTTGTGGTGGCAGAAAATAACAAAAACAACAAGAACAAAAAAAAGGAAGAGCATGGAGAGAAGACTCTTTCTGTCCCTGTGTACAGGACACACCCACTCTAGTTGGGGTAGCACCACACCCCCAATCCCAGCACAGGACAAATTCTAGAAGCCTTACCCCTTGGCTGTGTGAGGCTTTAGGGGGGACATCCAGACACAAATGGTAACATGATTATAAATGATTCATCCACAGAATGTGACTCTGAAACCTTGAAATGGTGCCACTGGGTGTATTATGCATATGGCATTGATACCCACGCAAAGGTGTATAATTACCAAACACATGTTATCAGATATAATTTCTTGCTATGGGAGAAATCAAAAACCTTGTGTCTTAGCTCAAGCATGGCTTACATCACTTTAATGTGTGACAAAGGTACTATATACTCAATTTTAGATGTTACCTTTAAATGTCAAACAATGCCCTGGAAATGTCCAGTAGAATCTGTGTGCAAACACCAGATGAGGGGTACATCACTCAGGACAAATGTTTCTAGGTTTCTTTCCCAGGGAGAGGGCTGTTACATTTCCTCAGGGAATGAGCTAAACTTTTTAGTCGCAAGAAGCAAAGCTAAAAATAAAAGTACTCCTGGAGAATAAATCAGGAATAGGCAATACTAAGGACTTTGGATATGTTTAAAGACAAGGACCTATTTCAAAAGATAATGAGATTTTCTTATCCTTCATAGTCTGAGGGAAAATGGGAAAGATAACCAGAAGTCTTAATAATCTGGGGCTCTAGAACCTGTACCTGCAGGGAATCATGTCATTGTGTTCTGATATCAATTGAATATGTGACTCTTGTTCCTTAGTGCCAGCCTCAGAAAGGTACCCTGAAGAGATAAAAAAATTAATCCTCTCAAATTCTTCCTTCACCTTTTAGGAAAAGCAGAAATTGTAGCTAAATCTCCCAATTAAAGACAGACTAACTTCTGTCTTCAAATAGATCATTATGCACAAATAAACTTCTGTCAGTCTGGAAATCTCTCCTTCAATTCGTTTCTACATGCTCCTAGACTATAAGGTCAACTGGAGTGCTCTCATCAACCCAAATTAAATAGCTCAAAGACAGAACTAAATATTTTCCTTCCCCTTTACCAACTCTCCCTTTATGCTTGCATTTCTGAGTTGTCATTTTATAATGCAAGATAGAAAAGATAAAATGTTAACCTTGAAACCTAAGTAGGGAAATTACCCTAGTAAAATTATTCATTCCTTCATTTCATTACACAAATATGGGGTATGTGCTTATCTTGAGCTGAATATTGCTGTTTTGCTTGTCAGGGAGCTCTGAAACAGTCCAATTCCCTGCTGTCCTGCAGCTCTAGGGGTGGTGGGGATTAAATTCTGTTATGCCTGGGCTTTAAAGGAAAATAGTGCAGAGGAAGAGAAGGAAGCAGTGGTTAGAAGAAGGCCTGCCAGAAGACGTGAGCCTTAATCAGGAGAGAAGGAAAAGCACTCAGGAAGTGGGGCAGACAACGGGGGACACTCAAGTGAATGAGGTTGGCATGTTCAATAAACAGCAAGGTGAGTGAGGTGAGTGTGTGAGGGTGCAGCAGTGGGGAGCAAAGGGAGGCAAGAGATGATCAAAGGGATGGAAGGGTTAGATGGTACAGAGCAAGGGGGTGAACCTACAGCATGCCTCATGGGCTGTTTATATCACCGAAAGCTCTAAAAGGTTTGTCATAATTGGTATAGGGCCTTGAAGCTTTCAAGAGCCTTGGATTTTAGTCTGGTTACTCAGAGGAGAATGCATTGTATCAGATCAAAACCAGAAAACTGGGATGAAAAAAAAATCCTTTATTAGACCAGGAAATATATATATCCATATATGAAAGGATTCATTACAAGGCTCACATAGGATATTACAGAAGACTGGAGGCTCAGAAAATGCAGTGATGTGGTGTGAAGGCCAGAGAGCTAGAGAGCTAATGGTGCACTTTCCAATCTGGACCTAAAGGCCCAAAACTCGCGAGTGTCAATGGGAGGAGCAGACTTGTGTCTCAGCCCACACAGTCATATGGAGTTAAATAAGTTTTTCTTCATTTTTGCTGCATTCAAGCCTTTATAGGTCGAGATATTTATCCATGGCACATTACTTCATGCCACTTAACTTCAAGCAGCTCATTCATTGAACTGGCTCTGGAACTAAGGTCTGAAAGACTGAAGTCTACTGTTGGGAGAGATAAGATGCTTTCCTGCGTGTTTCATGTCAACTCTATTCATGGCGCTTAACACTGTGTTGAAGATTAGATATCTGAGACCGTGATAGTAGTAGTTCAACTTTTGGTGGTGGGATGTACAGGCCCCCATTTAGTTCCCTAAATAGAGCTCACCTGATGACTGACTGAGACACTGGAACAGGACATGGGCTGTTCAAGCAAACTGGATGGACTGAGAAGTCTTTACTCATTGGCAGTAGTTAAGGCGCTATTTTTACTTTGTGACGGTAAGGCAAGTTCTCTTTCACCTGCAAATAACTCATACCTAGGAGCCAGCTCCTGTCACAGGTTGGTGACTTTGTGGAGTGGCCTTTCTTTAGAACAGAGCCAATCAGCTTATGGTGGCAGAGATGGGAACTTCGGGAGTCTTCTAACTCGGCTTATGTAACTTGGAGTGGGAAGCTCAATTTGAGAAATGTATCTTGCTATAAAACTGTGTTGTTTTACACACTGGCTGCTGTGTATTTTTGTCACTCCTGTTATCAGTAAGCCGAGGCGGGAGCTATCTGGTTTCTCTGGCATTCTTTATCAGTGAGTTACTGGAGCAGAGGTAGCTAATTTCCCAGTCGCTGTTATATTCTCCTTTCTTAAGAAGGAAACTGATTTTCAGTTGCACACACGGCCACTGAAATAAACTGTTTCCTGGCCTCCCTAACAGTGAGATGTAGCCATGGGAAGTGCGGATAGTGCTGGTACGCAGTGGGGAGAGTTATGTGTAGTTTCAAGTAGCTGAAAGGGAGCTCCCGTCATCCTTCTGGGTAGAATGCCTATGGAATCACTGCAGCTTCACAATCCATACTGAACCACAAGCTGACGGTAGTAATAGAGGCCTACACAGGAAACACATAGCATGCCCAGAAAGAGCCTGAGTCCCTGTGTTCCCTGGGCTGACGCCTTTAAACTGAGTCCTTGAATGTGGAAGAACATCGACCATCTACTTTTCTGTTCTTCCACATCTGTGTTTGGATCTACTTTTTAAGGCATATTCTAAGAAAGAAATGTGGTCAATTCACCAGTGTTACTTGACTGTCATTTTTACTTCACAGTATTTACCTATATTATCTTTTCCTGACCCTCTCACAGAGACAGACTTACCTTAATGCTATTGTGGGTAAGCTTGGACCCCTTACTGGCGTGAGTCCCTGAAGGCCCTGCTTCCGGCTTTAGCTAGGTATTTCCAGGGTAATGAAAAAGTAAGATACTTTGCAAGTAATCACTGGAGACCGCTGTTTTTCCTGCTCAGGGTTACTCTGTCACACAGCCTGTGTTGGCTGGAGTTGGAAATGTAAGCATCTTGGGAGACCTGGAGTTGTGGGTGCTTTTAGTTTAGCTGTAGCATCTAATTACATCATTGCATGCCATCTTGGCGTAGAAACAGTGCTTGGAACTCTTTTATCCTCTGTGTCCCTGAGCAGTGCCAGAGGTGTGACCTGTACTTAAACTCTATTTGAAGTTTTGTGTACATTTCTTAAAGGGAGATGCTCACCCCAAATTTACAAGCTTCAGACCCACAAAACTGGAACTGCCCTGCTCTTGCAACCTTACTTAGCCTTGGCTCACTTTACTTGGAATAAGTGTTTAGAAGTGGGTCCTTAGTTACTTGCCAAAATGAACCCTTAATTCAAGCATTCTATGCAATTACTTTTCATTTGTTTGTGTCTTTTAAGGTCCTGGTCATGTTCCCTGTCAGGCTGCTAGTATTTGTTAAGTAAGCATATAAATTTTTCTTATAACAGATCTTGAGAAGTGTATTGAAGACAGTTGTGCTCTCTACATTTAATGAGTTTATAGACTTCCTGGAAACAAGACTAATGGGTATGGAGAATAATAATCAGAGAAAATAATAAATTCATGAGCTTGCTAAGGTTTCCATAGCAAAATAGTATAACTCTGAGTGGCTTGGACAACAGAAAAATACTTTTTTTGGAGACCAAAGTAAGGATGTTAGCAGGGTTGTTCCATTCTGAGGCCTCCTTGGCTTGCAAATAGTTGCCTTATCGCTGTGTCTCCACATGGTTGTCCTTCATCTGAGTCTTACTCTTCTTGTCAGAATACTGGTCATACTGGATTACAGTCCATTCTACAGGCCTCTTTTTGATTTAAATATCTCTTTAAAGGCCCAATGTCCAAATAGAGTCTCACTCTGAGGTACTGGGATTTAGAACTTCAGTGTATAAATTTTAAGGACTCACTGTTGAGACTGCCATAGTACAGTGTCAAGCCCTTTATATTGGTCTTTAAATCTAGCCTACGCCTGCTTATCTACCGAGTTTAGATCACACTCAGCCAATCTTACTCTATTTGCTTCTTGGGTGGGACTTTAACTTTCTCACCTATAAACAAAGTACCCATAACCCTTGAAGTAGTGCTCTGCCCACACAGGGCTGCATCATAAGATCCCTGACATTTCTTTGCAGTGTTTCTGTCCCAGATTCTTGGCACTGTACAACCTATGCCTATGCTGCTGGCCCTGGAACTTCCTATTCATCTCCCTTGGGTTCAGCCCTGATGATCCCTTCCTTGATTGCTTTGTGTTTCTCTTTCAAAAGCCTTCATAGGGCAACCCGCTTGGGACCCCTTCTGTCTCTCTTCAGACAGCAGCTTTCTTCCTCTCAATAAATACATTCTACTCTTCGCCTCCATTGTTCCTAAAATTCATACTTTGATTTTAGAGAACACGAGCTTGTATGGACATAGTAGGTTGAGAGTTTCATTCCCCTGTATCATTTGGAGGTCATCCACTGAGATCACTGGACAGAGACGTAAACCTGTGCACATACACAAGATGAAAATGCCTGGTTTCTATTGAGGGCCTCTAGACAGGGTCTCTGTGGAAGTACCTCCTACTGCCGTTCAAACTCTGCGACCCTGCTCAGCCTGAAGCAGCTCGATCAATCATCACTCATTACCCCCTCATGGCAGTTTGGGTTATTCTTTCAGAGGGGGCAATGTTACAGGTAGCTGAGCCAGTTAGAAATATTATGGGCAGTCAGACAGGGCTGGGCTCTCAAGGAAGCTGACACAGAGGACCAGATGTCTGATGACCTTAGAGGAGACCCACACCTCTTGCTGCAGGCCAGATCTCAAGACAAATGCAAGCACATATTTAAGTATAATCCTTAGGGATTACGTCTGGATCATCTTATGCCCACTTTGCAAATTCCCATTTTCCCCACCTTTGAGCCATCTAATCTCATGATTTTAAAGACCCTGGAAAATACAGAGTCCTTCGCAACCTGCTTGAGACCCCTTCTGTCTCTCTTCAGACAGAAGCCTTTTTCCTCCCAATAAATATATTCTACTCTTCAAAAGCCTTCATAATCCTTCTTACTCTGACCTTGTGAATACATGCCTTTTCCTTTTTGTTTTGAGCTTCTCTGGTGCAATTTTCCTTATGCTTTGTTAGAGTGTGTGTCTAGATATTCCCCCAAAGACTCATGTGCTCATCAGACTTTTTCAGAGGACTTTTTCAAAGATTAAACCTAGACTTTGTGATTGATTACTAGTGCAATACTGGGAATAGGGTGCTAGGATTAAGAGTGGGTGATTGCTGGATCATTCCACTGACTAGATTGGCACCATCCTAATCCTAGTAGACTGCACACAATGTAAGGGACATAAAGGAGGCTTGTCACCTCTCCCTTGTTATTATTGCTGTCTTCCACCACTATGAACTGTTGCCCCTCGGCCATGTGCCACCCTGCCGTGGAGCCAGCTGAGTATGAATTGAAACCTCTACAAACTATGCGCTAAGTAAACCTTTGCACCTTTAACTTTGAGTGTCAGGTATTTTGTCTCAGCAATGAGAAAAGTAACTAAGAACCTCTTCCTATGGGGCAGGGTGTGTGTGTGTCTAGGAATGGGGGAGAGGTGTCAGGGTTACATGTTGCTCAAGAGCCTTGTTCTCTACCCTGATTAACCTGTCTTTATTACCATCCACGCTGCACAGTCACCCCATCCTCCTCCCAGCACCACTGACATCTTTTTACTACCAGCCCTGCCTGGTCATTTCTCAGGATTAACTCTGATGCTGACTCCATCATGCATTCCTGTGTACCAAGCAACTGCCAACACAGTGGCTAAAAACACAAGGGCATTTTATTACCTTTCATAGTTTCTGTGGATGAATAACTGGTGGAAGGTTGCCAAGAGAAGAAAGCAAGGGCAGGGGCTGAAGCAACTTGGGGAGGAGTAGAAATTTTTCTCTTTCCATGGTTTCTGCACTCACTACCCTGCTGTGTGGCCCCTGTATGGGACCATTTTGGGTTCCTCACAGCATGGCAGCCTCCAGCAAACATGGAAGAGGAACATGGACTTTAAAGGACAATCTTGGAAGTCATAAAACATTGGTTTTATCATTTGTTTGAGGCTGATAAAGATTTCTGTTTTGTGCAAACTTGAGCTTTTGAATCTTCTCCCGGGCCCATCTGTGCATTTCTTTATACTGCCACTGTAGCTAGAAACAGCTAGAAACAGTTTATCAAACCCCCCCTCCCTTTCTCAGTGTCTAAGATTATCTTCAAGGTCTAATCAGGTGCCTCATCTGCCACTGTTCCCCAGATGATAGCTGATCGTCCTGACCTGTTTCCAGCAAAAATCTCATTAGATTAGTTTAGTCAGAATCTCCCTTACCCAGGGTTAGTAATTTTCTATCTACTGATCTGCATCCTGATCCTTAGCTATAAATTCCCTGTTGCTCATCACGTATTCAGTGTTGAGCAAAATCTGCCTCCTCTACTGCAAAAACCACTGCAGTAATCCCTATGTTCTGCTGGGCAGATTTCTTATTACTGGGAAAAAGTACCTGATCCTCACAAACTAAAGGAGAAGAGGTTCATCTTGGCTTATGGTTTTGGAGGTTTCAGTCCAGAGTCAGTTGGCTGTACAGCAGAAACATTATGGAAGAAGGGTGTGGCAGGAGAAAGCTGCTCAACTCACAGCATCCAAGAAACAGAGAGAAGGGTAAGAGCCAGAGAGGAGGGGACAGGGACCAGATCTAGTCCCGAAGGTCACATCCCTATGGTCCACTTCCTCTTGCTAATCTCCACCTAATAGCCCATTTAGCTACTAACTCATCTATTTGTGAAACTAGTGCCCTCACAATCCAATGACCCCTCTAGGGATGTCTTAATCTAGTCCAGCTGACAATATTAACCATCACACTATTTCAATGATCTTAAACAGATTCTACCTTACTGGTGTTTCACAAATGTCACCGAACTTTTTATTTATTTTTAATAAAACTTTCATAAAATATGCATAGGTTTAATGAGTTGGGGCATAGATGAGACCCTTCAATGAGAATAAAGTGAACTCATATTATGACAAGAACATGTGTGACCGGAAATGTTCTTGAATGGGAAATGTTCTTGAAGCTATTTGGAAAAATATAATCTGTTCCCTTGGACATGATAACATAAACATTCATGCTGATAAACATTTCAAGGGCTGTCCCCAGGCCCACAGTTCTGTAGTATCTTATTTCTGTATCAGTATTTCTCACATACCAATACAATGAGTTCTCTCTTTGCCTGGGACTGCTTTACCACAGAGAATTAAAACTTAGTCACTCATTCCTCTTCTGCATTATGATGTCTGTGTCTCTCCTGTCCACATCCAAACTAAATATACTTGTTTTTGTTTTTGCCTACTTACTGATTTTGGATACTGGGAATTGAACTCAGGGCCTTGTACTTGCTAGGCAGGTGCTATAACACTGAGTTGCATTCCCAGCCCCCGTCTTGCTGATCTTAAAAAACATTCTCAGAGAACACTTTTGAAATGAATCATACACAATAGCTCCTTGACTCCCTGAGGCAGATGCAACATGAGTGGCCAATACGGTCAGCCCTATTTCCAGTTTTGCATTTGTATCCTGAGAGCAGAACACAACTGCACATACTAGAGGACTCCTTGCTTCCAAAATGAAAGATCCCCACAGTTGAATATTAATTGCCTGCTTCTCTTCTATTGACCCTTTTAGTTTTCTCTTTCTCTTCTTTGTAGAGAGATCTATGGTCTCTTTGTGAAGTTAATTCCAAAACCAATGTTTTCTGCTTTGTACCTGTGAGTGGAAATGTCTCTGCCTGAAGGGAAAAGATAAAACACTAAAAAAGACACCCTGAAGCTGTAAACTAGAAGCACAGAACTAATGTTGCAGAATGTTCACCGGAAAGTCAGCCGAAGAGTCTTTAAAGTCAACAGTGAAGAAAGTCATTCTGGGTTTGCACTACATCGCCAGGTATTTGGATAATGAGCCTCAGCTCTGCTTCTGTACTTGACACTCGAACAGCTGTGTTCTAAAATTATGTTCACCTGTAAGGCACAAATAGCCTAATGTTCTTCAAAAGAAATCATATTTCCACAAATATGCATTTACAAACTATGCTCTCTTCTCATGTTCTCTGTAAGATTAAATTAAGTCTTTAAGAGGCGACACTATCACAGTGATGCCCTTTATGATCAGGCGGGCAGTGGAGCCATATGCTGAACAGGCAGTCTGAAAATGATGATGTTTCTGAATATGTTGCCTCTCCAGATGACGGCCAGCAGCAGCACTTTATGCGCCTGTCCGTGTCTTATTTTGCAACATTCACAGCACTGGCTCATGGGCGTCCCGCATTTTCTGACTGCATTACCTGTGGAAGCATCATAGACGCTTTTGGAAATGATATTTTTCCTTGAACATTTAAAATTCATAGAAATTTTAGAATGGAAGAAAACAAACTTTACACTGTATCCTTACTAAAATTTTCTCTTTAAAATACTCCATGAATGCAGCTTTCCCCATTATCACTTACATTTCTTTTCCAGATTCACTAAGTCTAAAACTTTTATCAGACTGCAGTATACATATAAGAAATGGGCTCAGCTGGGGTTCTTGCTGTGATGCTGCTGGTACAACCACCACGGATTAACAAGACACTGCCTGCGTCCTGTGAAAATGAGAGGAGATGTGCCCTTCCCTCTCATGGGTTTGTGAAGTCTGACTGAATACATGAATATTTTGCTGTTTTGAGACGTTTCCCAGGAACCTGGCTGAGTGGACGCAGTGCATTCTCCTTGGTTTTGGCCAGTGGTTGAACTATTCTCTTGCTACCCAATTGCTCATACCATGGCACTGACCCAAATCTGGCTTGTCCATAGGGAGTTTTTCAGGTCATCGCATCATGATATTTCTTTCCTTAATTTTTCACAGTATTCAATATGTGGTTAATCATGTTATGGCTCTTGATAAATAAATTGAATTCATGTACATCAATAAGTCTGCACTTCTGCTTCGTAATGTGACATGTGCTTATTAGAAGAAAGGTGGTACATTGCTGTAGATCTGTGAACTGAACTATACCAAGCATCTTTGCTTTCCATGTATAGTGCTGATTCACAGAACTTTCTTCAGGGCTGGAAATGTCCTATAGTTGAGGTCGCCAGCACTGTAATCACTAGCCTTATGTGGTCACTTCGTACTTAACTTCGGGCTGGCAGAAGAGAGAAACTAAATGTTTACATTTATTTAACTAATTAAATTTTCAGTAGCTACATGGGTAGTCATTTTGGTATTAGACAGTGTGGATCTATGCCTGAGTCACTGAAACAGTTGTCAAAGGGAAGAGAAAGTTTTCATGGCCACTTGAAAGCTTAAAACAGATGGAGAATCTGCCAGGTTATATAAACTGTGGAATTTGCTGTAGATTAAACACTGTATCTATGCTGTTAATTGCCTTTTAAAATAGTCTACACAGTGCTTACTCACACATCTGCTTACTGGTGCTAGCTGACTTCCCATCAGGGGTTAGCAAAGACAATGTCGCAGAAATGGGTTGTCGATCTACGGCTCAAGTTTCCATGTTTGGGGACACATTCTGTGCATATTAAATGATTCTGACACATGGTTTCCAGGGATACTTTGAGGTGATTTCTTAGATGCAGGATAGGAGAA
This sequence comes from Dolichotis patagonum, assembly GCA_004027295.1. Taxonomy (NCBI): domain Eukaryota; kingdom Metazoa; phylum Chordata; class Mammalia; order Rodentia; family Caviidae; genus Dolichotis; species Dolichotis patagonum. Next base: position 21,306 of record PVJX010021623.1, on the reverse strand, counting down.
GTTAAATGATTTTGATGACATGGAGGTCAATGTTCTTATAGCCCTGAGGAAGAAGTATTTGAGACGAAGAGTCAAACGGTATTTTAAGGGAATTCCATTTTGTTATCATTCTTGGGAGAAAGTCATACTGAGACAGCATTCTGATATAGGCCTTTGTGAAGTAATTTTCTCAAAAACAGAGTCAAAAGCTGTGGTCTTTTATTTGAGGCTGCTTCAGGATCTAAAACAAAAGCCATGATTTAAAAAAAAAAACAAGCAAACAAAAATAGATCAAATACCCACAGGTCCAAAAATATCTCCAAAAATAAAAAGAATTTAGTTTGACAAGAGCAAACACAATAAATTCAGGATCAAGTGTGATGATAGAAAAGATTCTCCGAATCAGGACATTTTGATCACAAGGGATGCTTTTAGTAATTACTTGGTAATATTGCTTGAAATTACAACTGCTCTGAGCAAACACAGATGTATGATCACCTTAACTTTTTTGGAAGAAAGTGTTCCGGGTCAGCATAAATTGATAGTGATGATTATGACAATACTGTTCTGTACCACATGTCCCTGCTCCTTTCAAAGATTCGGCAGTTTCAGGATACCCAGAACTGTGCTATTGAAAATCAGTAATGATCTCAGGAGTCTTTCTGTGCAGCTGTCTTCTGAGGCGTGCCCTTCATCACCCTAAACCTCTACATCCAAATTAGGGGTAAGGTCTTCTGCTTCTATGACTCATACCTTACACACATCCCTTAGGGAAGGTCAGAGCTTTGTGAAATAGAGGTGAGGTTGGCAAAAACATTTTGTAGATGTCCAGATAGTAAATATAACTTTGGTAGCCCTGGGTCTCTTTTGCAGCTATACAACTCTGGGAACTCTGGTTGTAGCATGAAAAGTGGTTGGACAATATGTAAATGAATGGGAATGGTTTTTGTCCAACAGAACTACATTTACAAAACCCAGTGGGAGGACAACTGATCTAGGTAGATGCTAGCATGAGAGACACAGAAATTAGACCCACGCTAAGGTTTCTCATATTCCTTCATGAATCTTCATACAGTTTTTCTCTTACCTTTCTTTCTAGCCTCCTTCCTTCTTTTCTCAACTTCTTTTCCTTTTCTTCCTTCCCTTACCTCCCTTCCTCCATCTTTTTTCCTTTTTCATGCATTAAGCAAATATATATTAGAAACCAACTTTGAACCAGCAATCAGGATTACAAAGATTAATAAAAATAGGATTTTCCTTGATTTTCCTCTGGGTAAAGTTTGATCATTCCAGTCAGAGGCAGGTGCTACAGCTAGTGTTAGCAAATCTGAGGCCCAAGGTCCCAGGGTGACTGGAGCAGATCCAACCTGAGACCTCATGGACCCGACTCACTTCCCTGCAGTTTCCATCACTACCGCAAACCTGCAAGCATTTGGATGCACAAGGGAAACAGTGAGCCAGCATCAACCCACTTCCTCATGGCCTTTTTAAAACACATTCTGTGCACAGCAGCATATAAAATGATAATGGGGCTGGGGATATAGCTCAGTGACAAAAGCACCGGCCTGGTAAGTGCAAAGTCGTGAATTCAATTCCTGGTAGCAAAACAAAACAAACAAAAAAGGATAATAAATGTTGTTCAATATAGTATATTTTCATTAGAAAGTACTGGGAATGGATAAAACAATGCAGTGGCAAAGTAATTAGTTCTTCCTATAGTTTTACTAGACTCAATTAAGTATTCTACTATGTGATAAGTGTATTCTAATTAGCAAGAACCATAAGTGTAAACGTACTTTGTCTTTCTGCCATTCTATAACTTTTTTCCCTTAAATGCTATTTATCTTCCAGTTGCATATTTTTCTTAGATCTAAATACTGAAAATAAAACAGACTATACTGAGATGAAATGTTGAGAGTGATCTTAATTGAAAAGACACAACTTCTTACTTTCAGTTGCATTAACACATTCAGGTCACCAGCAGCCCCCTGCGATTTAGCTCATGCAGCAAACAAAATGCAGTAATAGGGGTTACACCTGAAGTCAGAGCACTGACTTCACCTCCAACCCAATATATTTACATTGCAGTGTTTACAATTCCTCAAAGAAATACAGTAGAGCACCTGCACCAGGCTATCATCTTTGAAGTGTTACGGTAGTCTCAGGAAGATCATATCATTGTTTGGGAATTCCTGGGAATACCCATTAGAAAGGACAGAAAATAGTTTTTCAACTTATTCTTGCTTTGAGATTATCTAGGATAGTATGCAGAATACAATGCAGCACACTTCGTGTTAATTACCTTCCATAATTGTCATTTAATGCTCATTACAACTACATGAGAGTGTAGGGAAAATAAAATTTTCCTGGGTTTCTTGGTGGCAGTGTGAAAAGCCTAGCTTTCTGTGTCTTCTTTCCTTTTATATGAAGAGAAAAATGACTTGTCCCTCTCTGGTGCAGTACCTTGCAAACTCGCTTGCCAGGGAGAGACAGTTGACCTCACAGAAGGCCCTGGGGGTAAGGGCTGGGGCAAAAGAGAGCAAGCAAGCGCTGAGGAGTGCTGTGAGGTAATTAGAACTCTGTACCTGACCCCAGGGACCTCAAGTACATGGGATAAAATTAACCAGGATCCAGGCAAAGAACCCGACCATGGGATAAAATCTTTTTTTCAGACGATAAGGTCAAAGCTTGCTAGCATATGAGGAACTCCAAATGCATGATGGATCGGGTACAGAAAGTGCCATTGCTTCCATACCTGAGACCGAAAGTTGGAAAGTGTCCTTTTGCTCGCCCCTGGTTGGTGACTGCCCCTGGTTGGTGACATGGTGGGAAGGCTGCTGGACCAGCTTCCTGTGGGCTCTGGTGCCTGTCCTTGACCCAGCACTTCAATCTCCCAGTCCGCACACCAGCCCTTCTCCTTCTCCTCTGGAGCTGCACTGGTGGCCCTGCCCTGGCCTTGAGTGCAGCCCTCTGCATCCCCGAGTCCCTTGCACACTCGTGCTCTGTGCTTCGTCGTGGGGAAGCAGCCCTGCTCCATGCTGGGCCTCTCCACCCACAGGGCCCCACTTCCCTCCTCCCATGGAGGATCCCGCCATCCCTTGCTCTTCATGCAGTGCTTGCCTGCTGCTTTGGTTTTGCTGATTCACTTCTTTCATTTTCAAGAGCCTTCTCCTGCCATTTTGCCTATTTCTCTCTTTATGGTCCAGGTCCTTAATGCCTTAGGCACAATCCTGAAATTTAAACAAGTCTTAAAAACTAACAGATTTTGCTGGGCGTGGTGGTAAAATCCTGTAATCTCAGCACTTTGGAAGGCAGAAGGATTGCAGGTTTGAGTCCCATCTGGGCAACTTACCTTGTTTCAAAATATAAAAAAAATAATAAAAGGTGATAGAGATGTAGCCACGTGGTAGACTGGGTCCTGGGTTTGATCCCCAGTACAAACCAAACCAAACCAAACCAAACCAAACCAAACCAAACCAAACTAAATGAGAAGTTCATTGTTTGATTTGTTGATTTTTGCTTACTTATAAGCAAAGCCCTCCAGACTTGAAAACCTGGCCTAAAGTGACAAGACTCTATTTGAGGACTTCCTCCTCCAACTCAGCATAAACACTACTGGCTTCCTGGAAGAATCTGGCGTACTTATTTCTAGAGCGCTGCCACCATGCCTAGGGAGATGGGAGAAGGATTCTCTAGTATTCGCCATGAGTTCTGCATTCATATTCCAAAATCAAGGGATGTTTTGATTTCTTGAGTACACCAGTCCCAGGGGTTCAGAGCAGGACTCGGCCGCTGTGCTTCCTGAGCCAACCCTTTCCAAGGGGTTCAGTCATCTCTGGGTTGTTTTCTGCCTGCTCACCTGAGTCTCAAAAACTGTTAGGCGTCTTACCCCGTAAGTTACACTTAACAAATCCAATTTTGTACTCATTTAAGGAGAGTTCTCAATGCTTGAGAAAGACATCTCTCCATTGGGAGGCAGGACCGGGGACATGTAGGGGAGAAATTCCCTAGGATGTTGCAGATTTCGGGTGCAGATTCAGGGCCTGGTGAGTTTGGCAGTGGTTATTTCCACTTGCAGAGCTTCGAGGAGGCTGGGTTCAAGGCAAGAAGATAAAAGGATCCAGACAGAAGATGATTGTTGTTAGATCATTGAAAATACAAGGGGAGATGAGGTCTTATGTTTTCATCACCTATTTATCCAGCAGCAGGAAGGCTCCACAGGCTAAAGGAAAGCGTCCTCCTTGGCAACTGAGATTTCACACAACAGGAATTTGAGAGAGGAAGGGGATTTGGCAAACCACACAGAGTGGGGATTTGAGGGTTATTCACACAAGCAGAAGCCAGGAGGTGGTGCAACTGCAGTGCAAGTGTGTACCCTTCTGATAAAGATGGGCTCTGTTGTAACTTCGGGCCTCCATGCTAGAACTCCAATCCCTTATTTGAAAATCTGACACTGTCAGCTGGTAAACTGGGGAGGAAATGCTACATCTACAAGCATTCAAATCTAAGTTAAAAACAAACAAACCAGTTTCCTAACGATGCCAGGTTAGTACATGAACCACCCCTCAGTGAGCTGCTTAGGATCACTGGTGACAGCCGGTGATTGTTCTTCCACTTTCCTGTCACCATGGCTGGTGGGGGACGTTGATCTTTAATGTTATTTCTACTGTCCTTTCTTTCTGACTCAGCTGTCTTGCTTTCCTTAGATACACTGTTGACCCATCATATCAAGCAACCCTGGATCAAAAATATTGGGAAAAATTGTACTGAACCCAAACTATTTTTCTTATGATTATTTCCTAAACAATACAGTAAACCAATTATTTATATAGCTTTACATTCAGTGAGGTAGGATGAGTAATCTAGAAATGGTTTAAAGTACACAGAAGATTTTTATGTCATATGCAAATACTTTGTCATTGAGCGTGACACACTTTGCTATCAGTGCAGGGTCCTGGACTGCACTACACATCTCTTCCTCTTTCTCAACAGCCCTTCTTCAACCCTTTTTTCCTCTTTACTCTGATAGATTTCTGCCCTCTTGTTCACAACGCTGTTTATTCACCATAGCTCCCTCTGTTCCCCTAGAGATTTGTGCATTGCCACACTGGCAATAGTAAATACATTTTAAAAGTTTACCTAAAAATAATACTTTACAATTTTTAGCATGACACTGAATAGAAAGATTTGTTTTCCACAAATATCCTTGTCCATTTCTTACCTACATTAGATAGAAACTTTTGAACTTGGACATGGCTTTGAGTATATGATTTTTTGATTGGTCATTTATTAATTTACAGAAATGTCTGTTTGGTGTTATTTCACACTTAAATATACTAAAGCCTTTTGAAAGAAAGGCAACAACTATACTATTCTAAAAAGTGTACTGCGTTTTGCAGTGATGAATCTATTTTTTTTAAACAAATGAAGAACAAAATTGAAGTGTGCCTCTTTGGGAAAGTATCTATAGTATGTGAATTCTTTCTGGCCATAGTTTCCACAAGGAAGTGTTCTAGAATACTCAGATTTACTTTCCCCCACCTGCTTAGTAGTCTAGAGAGTTTCATTTGAAAATAAGCAAATATTGATTGTCTACAATGGGAAGTAATTAGAAAAGGGAGAAGAATTGGGATTTGGAAGGAAAAAGTGGGAACTGAACCTGTGGCTAAGGAGGAGTGGAAGCTTCATGCACTGATTTTCAAAGGAATGGAGGAGGCTGAGGAAGGGCAACAGAAATCTCAGAATGAGCTGGGATTCCTGCATGATGAGGAGCAAAAGTCAGGAGTCCTTCAAAAGGGTGCGTGGGGGGGGGCATATCTGAGAATTCTGCTCTTCTAGAACTTCCTAGTGAAAAACTCTGTGTTCAAGATTTTGAAAAATACCCCATTTCCTCCCATGACAGATGTGCTAAATAAAGAAACACAGTATGTTGTTTTCTGAAGTGTCCAAGTTATTCTGTGGTTCATGCAGCAGGATTTGACTTGGGAGATGAAGTTAATAACTTAGATTCCTAAAATAAGTAGGCCATTGACCTCTTGGAAGGGAGAGAGACCGCAGGAGACATGCGGTGGAAGAAAATGCCTCTCAGAATACAGTGTTTTCCCATTGCAAAGCACAACTGATTCCGAGCAATTCTTTGACACTGAATAAAAGGTTAGATCCTGAGAAAAAGTGTCTGAAAATTTCATGTCAGAGTCAATTATTACCATTTAACTTGTGCAAACATTCATGTTTGTTTGCTCTTTGTATGGATCTTTATTGTCTTAATTCTAGCAAATATTTAAGCCATTTTAAGATTTCCTTTCAGGACTTAAGGTTATTTAAACATTATTTATGTTATGAAAGTTTTAAATTTTTCTGTTTAAATTCTCTTGCTATGGGAGATTTCACAAATGTAGTCTCTCTCTCTCACTCTCTCTCTTCTTTTTATCTTCACCTTTGGCTATTAGTTATTTTCTTAAGAAAGATACAAATGTTTGCCAACTGCAAGGGGTAGGCCATTTTCAGAGTTTGGAAATTTAACTCAAGAAGTTTAGAAGCACTGACTGTCCGATTCGTGCATTTCAGAGAAAAGAAAGTGAACACCCAGACCATTTAATCCAGTCAGTAGCAAGTCAAGGAGCCCTGGTCTCCTATCTTAAAGACTAGGCAGACTTTTATGCTGCCCTGAACCAAGGAAAAGCCTGTGAGGCTGGAAGGCAGCCATGTAAGAAGGCCCAAGCCCTCGACTCTACAGGGGCTTAATCTAGAGGAGACAACTGGGGGAAGAAGAGGCCTACAATAGTTTGTTACATTTGCTTTAAGGAGCAGCTATTTTTTAAAAAAATTAATTTTATTGGTACATTTTAGATGTACACAATGATCATATTCCTCACAGGAAATCTGCAGCTTACATGATATATCTTTCACCTTCTTTATTTTTCCATTCCCCTCCCCTCCTTTAAACCCCTCTTCTCTTCCCTATTTATGAAAGCTTTGTTTCCATTTTGTCCTTCTATTCTTTTTTCTTTCACTTCCTTCCTTTCTCCCTTCCCCTCCCTAGTTTCCCTTCCTGTCTGAATATTTTCTTTCTATCTCACAATATATATTATACATTTGAGTCCTTATTACACTTTCAATTTCACATACCAGAAAACCCAGGTGATATTTGAACACGTATGTGCAATTTATTTCACTTAAGAGTTATGGTCTCAAGGTGCATCCATTTAGCTAGAAATGTTTCAAGCTTACCCTTCTTTATAGCAGAGTACTGATCCATTGTATAAAAAACTACATCTTTATTCATTAACCGTTTATGGGCATTTGAACTGTTTCCAAGATTTAGCTATTACTAACCTTGCTGCTATAAATATGGATATGCATATTTAGTTTTTTGAGGAATCTCCTTACTGATATCCAAATAGTTGCACCAGTCTATACTCCCAAAAACAGTGGAGATGAGTTCCTTTTTCTTCACTGCCTCTACCCACAGCATTTGTTATTGGTTGATGTCTTGTTCCATTCTTTCTGGAATGAGATGCACTCAGTGGGGTTTTAATTTGCATCTCTCAAATGACCAATAATGTTGAGCATTTCTTCATATATTTATTTGGTGTCTCTACTTCATTGGAGAAGTGTCTATTTTAGATGCTAATTTTTTGGCTGGGTATTTAAATTTGAGGAGTATTTTTTTGAGTTCTTTATATATCTAGATATTATTCCCTTGTATGAGGTATAGATGGCAAAATTTTTTTCACACACTGTGGGTTGTTTTTGTCACTCCGTTGGTAGCCTCTTTTGCTATGTAAAAGCTTGAATAAGATGAAATCCCAGTTAACGCTTTGTGATAATTTCTGTGTGACTGGGTATACCTATGTTTTCAAAAATTCTACCTATTCTATAGTCTAGCAAATTTAGTGTTTCTGTTTTAATATTCAGGTCTTTAGTCCTTTTCAATTTTGGTTTAGTGCATTATGAGAGAAATGGGTCTAGATTTAGTCTTGGGCGTGTGGAAAACCAATTTTCCAGCACCACTTATTAAAGAGGCTATCTTTCTTCTAGTGAAGACAGAAAACTCTGGTCCCTTTGCAAAGGTAAAGTGACCGAATATGTTTGGAGTTGTTTGTGCATTTTCTAACCTATTCCATTGATCCTCAGGTTTACTGACCGTATTATGCTGGTGTTTAATTTAGTTTAGTTTAGATTAGTTTAGTTAATTTAGTTTAATTTAATCACAGTAGCTTTTCAAGTCAGGATTGTGTTGTCCCCTGCCTTACCTTTGTTGCCCAGAATCACTTTTGCTATTTTAAGCCTCTTCTAGTTCCAAATAAATTTCATTATATATGAATTTCATTATAAATGCATTATATCTGTATAATAATTTGGGGAGTATGGCCATTTTCACTATATTTGTCCTTCCTATCCAAGAGCAAGGGGGCCAGGGATTTAGCTCAATGATGTAAGCCCTGCCTGGCAAGCATGAGGTCATGAGTTCAATCATGGTAGCAAAAATAAAAATAAAAATAAAAAAATAAAATAAAAAAATAAAGAAGATGATGATAGCAGACATGTTTGTCTTTTTCTTGACTTTAGAGTAAAAGCTGTCAGTTTTTGACCATTTAGTATGATGCTGGGTGTTTATTTGTAATAGATAGCTATTATCAGATTGAGCAAAAGACTGTGCATCCCAATTTTCTGTAGAGTTTTTTTCATCAGTGAATTATGGAGTTCTGCATCTATTAAAATGATCCTGTCAGTTTTGTTCTTGGCTCTGTTAATATGGCATATTACATTCATTGACTTGCATATGTTGTACCATTCCTGCATTTCTGGGATGGATCCTAGTTGATCAAAGTGATTGCTTGATGATTTGCTGCATTCTGTTTGCTAGTATCTTATTGAGGATTTTTGCATCTTTGTTCATTAGGGATATTGGCATGTAGTTCTCGTTCTTAGTTAGATCCTAATCTAGTTTTGGTATTAGGATAATGCTTGCTCCCAAGGATGACTTAGGGAGTATTGCTTTTCTTTCAATTTCATTAAAGAATTTAAGGAGTAGCAACAAAAAGATCTCTAAATTTCTTGTAGAATTCAGTTGTGAATTTGTCAGGACCTGGGTTTTTATTTGTTGATAGGTTTTTAACTACATCTTCAATTCCCATGACTGGTATTGGGTTACTTAGACTTTTTATATCTTCTTGATTCAGCTTTGATAACCAATATGTATCTAGGAATTTGTCCATTTCTTCTGTTTTTCCCATATTATGAGAATATAGGTTCTTGAAGGAAGCCTTACTGATCTGGATTTTTGCAAGATTCAGTGTGATTTCATCCTTTTCATTCCTAACTACATGAATTTGAGTCTTTACTTTTTTATAAGATTGGCTAATATTTTATTGATTTTATTTAATCAAAATCAATGTTTTAATTCATTGATTCTTTGTATTGTTTTCTTAGTCACAATTGCATCCATGTCTGCTCTAATATTTATAATTTCCTCCCTTATACTAGTTTTGGACTTGCTTTTCCTTTGTTAGAACTTTGAAGTTAAATGATAGGTTATTTATTTGAGGTTGTTTTGTTTTTTGTGTGTGCCAGTTTTTTTTTTTTGTCTTTTTACTTTTTCTTATCTTTTTAATTTTCTGGTGCTGAGTACCAAACCCAGAGCCTCCCACTTGCTAGATAAGTGTCCTATCACTTAGCTAAGTCTCCAACTCTGTAGTTGTATTTTTCTGGTTTGGGAATTTACTACTGTAAATTTCAGTTGTAGAACTGCTTTCAGTGCATTCCATGTATTCCCATATGTTGTTTTGTCATTATAGTTTAATTGTAGAAATTGTCTAATTTTGTCTTTAATTTCTTCTATGAGCCATTGATTGTTCAGGAGAGTGTTACTTAATTTACATGTGTTCATGAAGTTTCTGTGATTCTTTTGTCATTGATTTCCAGTTTCATTGCACTATGGTCAGATACTATGCATGGAATATTTTCAATTTCTTTGCATTTATGCAAGCATATTCTATGAGCTAGTATGTGGTCTATTTTGGAGAAAATCCCACATGCAACTGAGAAGAATATGTATTCTAATGTTGTGGGGGTGGAACACTCTGGAGATATCTAAGTCCATTTCTTCCAATATTTGGTTCAGTTCTTATATTTCTTTGTTGATTTTTTTTTTTTTTTGGTCTACTTGATCTTGTATTTGTGACAGTGGGGTATGAAGATCCCTCATTATAATTGTATTAATGCTTATTTGAATTTTCATTTTCCATTAATATTTGTTTAATACAGTGAGTGCAAAGCATCTGGTATATATATATATATATATTTTTTTTTTTTCCTCTTCCTCTTGGATTGTTCCCTTAATAAAGATGTAGTGACCTTTGTCTCTCAATCAATCTTATCTTGAAATTGACTTAGTCTGCAAATGGAATAGCTACCCTTAACTTTTTTTGGGCTTCTGTCACAAGGAATATTGTTTTCCATCCTTTGACTTTTAGTCTATAAGTTTCTTTTTGACTTAATTGTGTTTCTTGTATGCAGCATTTTATTGAATCTTGTTTCTTGGTCCATTCTGGGCAATCTATCTCTTTTGATTGGTGAATGAGACCATTTACATTGATGATTATAAGTGATATGTATTGCATTATCCTTGTCATGTTATTTTTCTATTTGTTGGTTTCCTTTCTTTCCCCTCCATTTAATTACTTGCCTTGCCTGGTGGATTCATTCTGCTGGAAATCAGGGAGTTGTAATCTTCATTATCTCTTTCCAGAGTGTCTTTTAGAATGCTTGTTTGGTGGGCATCAGTTTTTCCAGGTATTCTTTGTAATGGAGATATTTTGTTTTTCCATCAATTTTGAAAGACAGTTTTGTGAGGTACAGCAATCTGGATTGGAGTTTGTTTTATCTTGGAACTTGAAATTCTTCACTACAAGGTCTCCTTGACTGAAGAGTTTTTGTGTTGAGAAGTTTGCTGTGATTATGATGGGATTTTCTTTATAAGTAATTTGTTTCTTTTCTCTAGCAGCTTTTAAATATTCTTGTGTCAAATTTCTGAAATCCTGACTATTATAAATGCTTTGGGGTAGATTTTTTTGATCACAGCTAATTGAAGTTCTATATGTGTCACTTATTTTTATGTTAAATTCTTTTTTCATGCTTAGGATATTTGCTGCCATTACTTCTGTGAACAGGTTTTTTATGTCCTTTGCTCTGTCTCCTGATTTTAATTGACTGATCAATCTTATGTTATTCTTCTTTTCATAATCTAGTGGCTATTGGATTGATTGTTTGTGGTCTCTGGCTATTTTTTTCACTTTTTTATTTAAAGAAATAAAGAAAAGAAAAAAGAAAAACAAAATAGAAAAAAAGAAAAAAAGGTTGAATACTACAGAATCCAAAAAAATTAACATCATAAAATCGCTAGTTGATACAGTACATATTGTCATCTTAAAAATAGTTGTTAAAGTTACAAAGGCAAATCATAAAAAGTGGCTAGACACTCAAACATTGCCTCAAACATTCCCTTCAATGATCCAACAGAAATTTAGTGATATCGTCATCTATTTTATACACTATACATACTGTTATATCCTTTAGAGCACTTTCCTTCCCTCTCATTTTTACAGTATCTATTATACTTTTTGACTCTTATTACTGTCAGTTTTTATTATTTTTTACACTAGAGAGGCAATGTGATATTTACTAAGGTGAGTCCTGTTTATTTCACTTATGAGGATATTCTCAAGTTGCCTCCATTTACCTATAAAAGCCTCAAGATCATCCTTTTTTATAGCTGAGTAATATTCAATTGTTTAAAAATACCACATCTTTTTCATCCACTCTGTGGTTGATGGGCATTTTGGTTGTTTCCAAGATTTAGCTATCACAAATTGTGGTGCTATGAACATGGGTGTGCATATATCACTGTGATATGACCTTTTCAGTTTTTCTGGGAAAATACCTAGGAGGAGAATAGCTGGATTGAATGGAACTTCCAATCCTAGATTTTTGAAGAATCTCCATCCTGATTTCCATAGTGATTGCACCAGTTTACACTCCCACCAACAGTGCAGCAGTGTTCCTTTTTCTCCACAGCCTCGCCAACATTTGTTATTGGTTGATTTCTTAATGGCAGCCATTCTTTCTGGGGTGAGATGAAATCTCAATGCTGTTTTAATTTGCATTTCTCAAATGACCAGTGATGGTGAACATTTCTTCATATATTTATTTGTCATTCGTATATCTTCATTTGAGAACTATATGTTCATCTACGATGCCCATTTTTGGAGAGAGTCTTTGAATTTGGGGGGCTTAATGTTTTTCAGTTCTTTGTATGTTCTCTATATAAGTCCTTTGTCTGAGAGATTGTTGGCTAAAATTCTTTTCCATTCTGTGGGTTTTCTTTTCACTTTGTTGGTGGTTTCTTTTGAAGTGCAGAAACTTTTTAGTAATATGAGATTCCAGTTGTTGATTCTTTGAAGTATTTCCCTTGCAGTTTACATTTTATTCATGAATTCTCTGCCTCTTTCTATGTCTCCAAGATTTCTACCCACCTTATCCTCCAGTATATTTAGTGTTTCAGTTTTAATATTTAGATCCTTGGTCCATTTTGACTTTAGTTTAGTGTATGTTGATAGGCATGGATCTAGTTTCAGTCTTCGGCATGTAGAAAGACAGTTTTTCCAACACTATTTATCCTCCTTCCAGTGAACATGTTAGCCCTTTTGTCAAATATAAGGTGGTTGAGTGTCTTTTTAGTAGTGTTTGAATGTTCTAATTTGTTTCATTGATCCTCAGGTCTATTTCTTTGCTAGCACCATACTGATTTTTTACTGTGGCTTTGTAGTATATTTTTGAGTCAGGAATTGAGATGCCTCCTTCTTGCCTTTGTTGCCCAGAATAGCCCTTGCTATTCTAGGTGTGTAGTTTAGTTTTCACTCATCACTGAGACAAAATACCTGATGCCCAAAGTTGGGAAAGGAAAGGTTTATTTCTTACAGTTTTTTTGAGGTTTCAGTCAATACTCAGTTGGCTCCAAGGCAGGGTGGCATGGGGGGGGCACAGTTGATGGCAGCTGCAAACAGCAAGGCAGAAAACCAGCAAGAGAGAGACATCCCTTCTTCCTGCCATTACATCACATCCTGGCTTAAACCCCTGGCCCCCAAAGACTCATGTACAATCTTTATACAAAAGACATTTAGTCCATCTCCAAGAGTTGCCAAAGTCCTAACATTTTCAGCATTGCTGAGAAGTCCAAGTCCCAAGTCTCCTCCAATATCTATGGCAAACTCTTAACTGTAACCTCCTGTACAAATGAAACAAGGTTAACCATTTCTGAAATGCAAAGGCACAAGATAAACATTACCATTCCAAAAGTTACAGACAGTGGAATATAAAGCATTGGAAACAATGCAAGTCCAACATCCAGCAGGGTGAACATTAAGTCCTAGAGTTCCATGCTCAGAATTTGAAGCAATCTGGTTGCAAGCTCCAAAAGGCTTGGGTGATTCCACCCCCATGGCACTTTCAGGGATTTCAGCTCCTGCAGCTTTTCTCTTAAACCTTCTCTGCTCAGTTTTTGCAGCTTTCCTTGGATGATCCACGTTCTTGGCTTTTCTAAACTTCTGGGGTCTCCACTGCACCTTTGGCTTCACACTTACATTTTTACATATTTCCCTCTCAGGGGCACACTGCTTGGCCTCCCAGGCACTTTGCAATCGCGGTGGAAGCTGCCTTACCCTCAGAATTTGTGCATTTTCCTTGCACCTAAAATCAGCACCATGTGGATGCTGACAAGGTCTGCTGCCAGCTGGAGCAGTAGCCAGGCTTTTCTCTCTTTTGGCTATAGGGGTCCAGTGCCTGGATTGTTGGGCTCTGTTTACCTGATTGTGAAGAAAAGCTTTTCTATGTTTCCACCATTCTGGAACCTCATGTGGCTGCCGCCATTCTGGAGCCTCATGTGGCCTCCTGTGCCATTCTGGAGCATGGTACTCTGTAGCTTTCTCATCTGAGAAAATTCTTTCACTTTTGCAGTTTTGGGGCTGCAAAGGGTGGAGACCTGCTCCTTCCTGGGATGGCCGGTGACCATCTTTCTTATCTCTCTGTTTCTTCTCAACAATCAAAGTCTCAGTACTATCTTTACAATCCACAGCTTTACTGGAGTTTTCCTTCTGGCCAAACTCATGGTGTTTTAAATTGTCCCGCTGGGCTCTTTGCTCTTGATTTGCAACATAAAGCTGGCTAAAAGCTCCCAACAATAGCCCTGCCACATTCTCAACATTTGACTGCCTTGAAATTTCCTTTGCCAGATTAATCAGTCCATTACTCTTAATCTCAGTCTTCAGGCAAAGTCTCTGGGCATGAGAAAAATGCAGACAAACTTTCTGCCAAGCCATAACACACATCATAGGGAGTCCAACAACCAATACAGTTCTCCTTCCCAGCAGAAACCTTGCAAGCATGGTCTTTACCATCAGGCTTTCTATCAGCCTTCTGGCCTCCTGAACTCTGACCAGAATCTCCTCTACAGAAGAGCCTAAGATGCTCCTGCTCTATGTATCCAGGTGACAAGTCCAAACCTTTCCAAACTCTGCTCACAAGCCATTTCCAAAGCCTGTCAAAAAACATGGTCAGGTATAGTCACAGCAATGACCCCACTCCTCCATACAAATTCTGTCTTAGTTACTTTTCACTCTCGCTGAGACAAAATACCTGATGCCCAAAGTTGGGAAAGGAAAGGTTTATTTCTTACAGTGTTTTGGATGTTTCAGTCGATACTCAGTTGGCTCCAAGGCAGCATGGCATGGGGGGGGCCACAGTTGATGGCAGCTGCAAACAGCAAGGCAGAAAACTGGCAAGAGAGAGATACCCCTTCTTCCTGCCATTAACATCACGTCCTGGCTCCACCCCCCTAGGAGGGTGTAGCACTGACACCACCAATCCAAGCGCTAGACAATGAACCAATCACAAATGCACAATACAAATACATGAAGCCTGGGGGCCACCGACATAAACCATGACACTAGGTTTCTTCTTTTCCAAATGAATTTTAGGAATATTTTTTCTAGATCAATAAGGTATGTTAATGATAATTTGATTGGGATTGCATTGAATCTGTATAAAAGTTTTGGGAATATGGCCATTTTCACAATGTTGGTTCTTCCTAATCAAGAGGGAGGAATATCCTTCAATTTTCTAATATCCTCTTCAATCTCCTTTTTTCGCGTAGTATAATTTTCAGCATACAGGTCTTTTACAGTCTTGGTTAGGTTGATTCTTAAGTATTTCATTTTTTTAGATGCCATTGTGAAAGGTGATATTTCCATAATTTCTCTCTCAAGGAGTTTTTTGTTTATGTACAGGAATGCTATTGATTTTTGAATATTTACTTTGTATCCAGCTACACTGCTGAATTTTTTTTTATTATCTCTAGTAGTCTTTTAATGGAGTTTTTGGGGTCTTCTATATAGAGTATCATGTCATCTGCAAATAATGATAGTTTAACTTCTTTTTTTTCCTATCTTTATTCTGTTTATTTCTTCCTCTTGTCTGATTGCTCTGGCTAATATTTCTAGAACTATATTGAATAAGAGTGGTGATAGTGGACATCCTTGTCTTGCTTCTGATTTTAGAGTGAACACTTTCAGTATTTTTCCATTTAATATAATGTTGGCTGTTGGTTTGTCATAAATGGCCTTTATGAGATTAAGGTACATACCATCTATTCTGAGTTTCTGTAGGGTTTTTATCATGAACAGGTGTTGGACTTTATCAAAAGCTTTTGCTTCATCAATTGAGATGATCATTTAATTTTTATTTTTGGCTCTGTTGATGTGGTGTATTACATTTATTGATTTGCATATGTTGAACCATCCCTGCATTCCTGGAATAAATCCCACTTGGTCATGGTGTATAATCTTCTTGAGGATTTGCTGTATTATATTTGCCAATATTTTATTGAGAATCTTTGCATCAGTGTTCATTAGTGAGACTGGCCTATAGTCCTCCTTTTTGGTTGGGTCTTTCTCTGGTTTTGACACTTGCCTCTAAGAATCAGTTAAGGAGGATTTCTTCTCTTTCAAATTCATCAAAGAGTTTAAGGAGAGTTGGTGTTAAATCTTCTCTAAATTTCTTATAGAATTCAGCTGTGAATCCATCAGGACCTGGGTTTTTCTTTGCTGGTAAGATTTTAATAATGTTTTAGATTTCAGTAGCTGATATTGTGTTATTCAAAATTGTTGTATCTTCTTGATTGAGCTTTGTTCATATGTTTCTAGAAATCTGTCCATTTTCTGTTTTCCACCCTATGTGAGTAGAGATTTTTAAAGCAGGTGTTCATGATCTTTTGAATTTCCATGGTATCTGTAGTAATTTCCCTCTTTTCAGTCCTTATTGCATGGATTTGAGTATTTTTTCCTTCTTTTTCTTGATAAGGTTATCTAAATAACAACCTTCTGAACAACCAGTGGGTTATAGATTCAATTAATAAAGAAATAAAACAATACCTACAATACAATGAAAATACACATACAACATACTGTAATCTATGTGATGCAATGAAGGCAGTCATAAGAGGGAAATACATAGCAATAAACAGTCACATCAAGAAAACAGCACGAACACAAATAAATAACCTAATGCTACATCTCAAGCTTCTAGAAAAGGAAGAGCAAGTCAATCCCAAAGCTCATAGAAGAGAAGAAATTGTAAAGATTAGGGCAGAAATTAAGGAAATTGAAACTAAAAAAATACAAACAATTAATGAATCAAAGAGCTGTTTTTTTTGAGAGAATAAACAAAATTGATAAACCTCTACTCTCTGGCTATTTTTAAGAAAGCTTTCTTGTTATGATTGTCTTCTAGATCTGATATTTTGCCTTCACATTATTTCATTCTTCTGCATGTACTTCTAATAGAATTTTTAATCTCCTTGATAGCCAATTGATTCTGTTTGATGGATTCTATTTCTCTCCTATTAATGGTTTCCATCTTTTCCCTAAGCTGTTCTATTATTTTAATCTGTATCTTCTCTAGATTCACTGATTACACTCTTCATTATGGTTATCACCTTTAAAGCTATTTAAGAATTATTTCTGTTTCAATTATTTTTTTTGAAGCTCAATGATTTCCTTTGTTACTTCTGTTGTTACCACTTCAGGGAGCCCAGGTTGGTGGCTTTTGAATTGTTCCACCTTATTGCTCCTTGGGTTTGCCTTTGGTTAGCTGGAAGTCAGGGTTTGTATCTTGCTGTGCATCTTCTCATTGTTTTGTATTTAATTCCTACATAGATGCTTATAAATTATTTATTGTAAGTATCATTATTGCTACTATCAAGAACCCTTAGGAAATAACTACTTCTCAGAGATGCCTGCCAGGTGTGGCTGGGTTTTGAGCTTTGAGTCTTTTGCAAGATCCAATCTCTTCAATTTATTGGGGGTAAGGAATTGCTGCTAATTTGGTTTAGCCCCTAGTTCTTTGGCAATATCCTATGGTATTGTTTATGACCCTCAGGCAGTCTCAGTCTTTGCATATAAGTAACAACTGATTAGAGCAACTATGTCACTTTGGCTAAGCTAGTAAAATCAGCAGTGATAGTAGCATCAAACACAGCCTTGAAAACGATAAACTGTGCTAACTATAAATTTGCCACTTTGAACAAGATTTCTAGTTATATAACAAAATCTAAAATATGTAGTAAATATCCCCTCAACATGGCAATTTCACTCTCAGGAAGAAAGTTTAAAATGGGTTAGGGGAAAAGATAGAGAAATAGAAGACCAATTCATCATAAGCAAAGCTGGAGTACAAAAGAAGATTATACAAACTTTGGGAACTAGTGAAGAAGACAGAACGGAATGAAAGAAGAAAGAAACAAAAACTGAAACAACAAAACAACATAACTTGCATAAAACTAAGAACAAAGGATCAGAAAAAAGGGGAAAAAATTTAAAAAGGCAAATAAAGGACAAGGAACAGAAAACAACATCTACTTCAAGTGTATCTTTGTTGTCGCTGGTTGATAGAGTGGCAGACAGAGTCCAGGTCCGTGTTGATGGATCCCAAAGAGCCAGCAGAATTATGGTAGTGGTGGAAAATGTCAGAAGACCCAGGTCTTTAGTTCCACTAATATTCAGGCTGCTTCTCATTTCTGGCTGTGAGGCTGGGACCTGAGTTTTTTAGCCCACAACACTCCAAGTACCCCTTGTCTTCTGGAATTTGGCTCCCTGTCAGTTTGAACTCAGTCAAATCTCCCGACACTAGGAACTCCTAGATGGAGCCAAAGTGCAGCTGCTCTGAATTCTGACTTCGGTTGTTCCCCTTCCAAAATGGCTACTGGCCACTGGCCCTCCATGTGGTTTGAGTTGCCCCTCCCATGCCATGAGCCCAGGTAAGCAGTGCCACTTGCCATCTCTCTCTTCTGCACTGAGTTCCCTTTATGCCTATCCTTGAGGGCTCTAATTCTTCATTTAGATTTTTGCTGGGTCCAAGGGACCCACTTCCATCCTCCTTCTCTTCATTGCATTACTATATCTAGTGTCTGGATTCCAACTGTTGGAGAGGCTGTTCCTCTGTTATCACCATTCTACCATCTTCTAGAAGTCCACAAGCATATCTTTACATGTGTTGCAGTTAGGAGAAGGAAGATTGGACATTTCATGTAAAGAACTTAGGAGACATTCATCAGCATACCTTTTCTGAGAAGAAGTCTGGTGTCATATAGACATCTGTTTGATTTTTCAGATAGAAACGTCTGAAAATTTTTCTTACCCTAGTCTAAAATTTTCCTCTTGGCAATTTCTTCTACCCAATGAAGTAACCAAATAAAATATATTCCCTTTTCTAAGAGGTAATGACAACTTTAATATGGGTAGATCACATTCTTTCCCTTAGTAACAAGTTTACTTCTGCTCCTATACATGTTATTTTTAATCATCAGTGTTTATTGTATTATTATAATTCCATTATACCTGAATGAGGTTAATGGCTTCATTTCATCTCATTTGCTTATAGCTCTAATCCTTTGTGCTTTCCCTTCCCTGGCTTCCATCCTTAAGCATCCATGCTCCAAGCCCTTCATTCCATGCTTGTGAGTCTTACCTTCCCTGGTCCCTGATTCCTCCTCTAGTAGAAGTCATGGGAGGGAGGTCACTTTCTGCATAAGGGAGAAACAGGACACAAAGCCACCAGTCCCAGCCTGAGCAAAGAAGTTTTCCATGTGCCGTGCCTTGGAAAGGTTCCTTGGGGGAAGCTAAATAGAAGAGAAAGGAACTGAGGTTCCACAGGACCAATTCCATCAGAGCCCACACCCCCAAAACCCCTGGAAACAGGACCCTGAATTCAGAGAAGACAGGGAAAACCAGAGGGATGTCTGGAAGCATCTGTGCATTTCATATTTGAAGTATTTTGAGAACATGGGTCCTGTAATTTTTACAAGAACAAATTCTGACACTTCACAATAACAAAATGCCAGTGGTAATACTGGTAGATCAGTCCAGAGGGAAATAATACCATAGCGTAGTGATGTGTGCCTGTGGTCCTGCAGCTGCTCTACTGCCCAGCTGGCTTTGCAGTGCTTGGGGTTCACTCATCCATCAGCTCCTCCTTCGCTTCCTACATGACAGGGTTTCAGCCTGTTTCCTGGATACCTTCTGATTTTAATGCTTAATAGGTTTATCTGACTGATTTGGGGCCTCATCTAATAAAAATAGCAATTAGGTACTTATTCATCAAAAACGTAGTGAAAGCTGACTGTGAGGCACTGGGCCAAGGGCTGGGAGTCAGCTGTCAAGGAGACAGAGGGGCAAGGGGAGCGCTGGGGCCAGCTGCCTTTCTTCTGCCATGGCTGGTCTTTGCTCTGTCCCTTTCAGTCTCCTTGCCTCTCAAACAAGGATAAAACTGGTTTCGTAAGAATCAATTAATCACTTAGTTATTACTTAAAATTTTATAGATTTCTTATAAAGATTAAGTGACTATATGTGCAAGCCACTTAGAATAGCATTTGGCAGTCACTAAATATTTAATAACTGGGATACGTTATTGCATTACATGGTCTGACCCCCAAATTCTTCATAGTTTAGTAGACAGAACAAGAACTCTCTTCCAGCTGACAACACTAAGCTGTCAGAAACTGTTTTCACCTCTTATTTTTTAATCTTTCCATTTTCTCCATAAAGATAGCTCAAGATAAGCCATGTACTTCCAATGTTATTGCTTAGGCATTGAGATTGCTGTTACAATATGTGAAACATAAAGGAGCAGGGACATTTTGAAAGGCCACACTGTATTTGATGCCAAAGAGCCTGGTGGCTAAATTTCTGTGAACAGCTGGGTCATACATCGGCTTGTGCTTGTAAAACAAAAGAACATAGATTGATTTAAGCAGTGGTCATGTTGTTCTAAATGTTGGAAAATTCAACATGAAGCTACTGGCACATGTGCTACCTGGCACACACTTGCTTCCTGGATTGTAGACAGAGACAGGCCTCTTATTCAATGATTTTTGGTTTCCTGTCACAGGGCACTCATCCCACCATGACCTCATATCTAAGCCTGATTGACTCCCAAAGACTTTACCTCTAAATACCACCACACTGGGTTTAGGACTTTAGACGTATGGATTTTGTGAGGAGAGATGCACTCAGCCCATCTAACAGACAAATTTGGTCTGTGTTGGAATATTGGCCTGTAGAGAACAAGCTTGCCTGAATATTCTGACTTTTTTGTGCATACCATGAGAGAATATATTTAGAGCAAAATGATAAATGAGAGAAGGTTGGGCTCAGAGTCAGGCACCCTGAGTCTATTGCTCCTTCATTTCCAAACTAATGGCTTTTCAATCAAGTTTCATTATCTCTCTCCACTTGCTTTCCTTGTACATGAAATGACCCATGTCGGAGAGGTCTTGTGAAGAGGGAAAGTGAAATGGTGGGAAACCCTGGGATACTGCAGGTGTTGTAGAAGTGATCCACTCAGCCACATGCTGGAAGGACAGCCGTGAAATGATTTCCACAGCATCTGGATTTAATTTGTTTTTTATTTATTCATTTGTTTTTTTAGAAAAGTCCTTTTTATAAATAAAGGAGTTTTAGACTTCAAGGTATAGAAAACCTAACTAAACGCATTTTAAATGATAAGCAATTTTCATCTTATGCAAGAAATCTGGAGACATTTGAGGGAAAAGTTAATTCAGCAATGCTGTGAGGTCAGTGAGGACTTCTTTTCTTTATATTTTCCTCTCTGTGATAACTATCTTGTTACATTTGACTTACGTCTCCTCAAAGTTGACACTAGTATATAACTTACCAAGATGCAGAAGGGTAGACATAAAGATATAGGATTCTCCCC